>KZ112488.1:0-201915 GCA_002120305.1 Hypoxylon sp. CO27-5 | reverse complement strand
GGGGGGGGGGGGCCACGGGACACTAAATCAAGACGATGAGAGGATGGGATTTACACAAGCTGATAAAGGCCCGATGCAATATTCCTCGTAATTCATTAGCGCTGAATTGAAATGCGACCTGCGCGGAATTAAGACGCAGCTTCTTCAACGGCTACAAGGCTTCCCGAGATAAGGTACCTGAAAAGGTAGGGCTTGTGGGTGGAAGCTAGCTAGTAAGGGGCTTCACCGCGAAATGAGACCCGTTTCCAGAACGTTATAGCGGCGCCTTAGGTTCTCGATAGCGTAGAACGATCATGATACTAAGTACATCCAATAGTAGTGCTTGAGATAGAACCCGTTGACCCGTAGGCCTGGTACTGAGATGTTTCCACTAGACTATAGGTACTTAGTGTGCAATGTTTTTTAGAGGGCATTTTGGATCGTATGTCGGTTACTCCGGCTCGGTGATCATATTAAGTGAAGACATACCTAGAGTGAACGATCAACTAATACATCTAATTCTAATGGAGTGGGTGCTTTGCTTCAAGTTTCGTGAGAGTTGCAAGGTTATGGGTATCTTAGTTGTGGTCTTCATCGTACACCGATTAAGTAGGTACATTGTCCTTTTTAGATCCGGTATGGTTCATAGTCTGGAATAAATACAAGTAGATATCAGATAGAATCAAGTGTAGCGAATCTTTCATGTGGTAATTAACCTCGTTTAGTCTATTAGGCTCCTGGAAATTCTACCTATACATAAAATTATCCTAAACGCCGTTATAAGTAAATGATTGACGTGTTCCTACCGAATCCTCTCCGATTTTCAAGTAACTGAGTGATATCGGAGGGTTTTCTCTATTGCTAGCAGATATGCGTAAGCTGTCTGGGTTAAATATAAGGTCAGAAAGTCGAGTGAGGTAGATGAATGTCGCCGGTGGAGCTTCATCTGTGGCGAGTTACAGATTCTATTATGTCGACGAGACGCTTATTTCTAGTTGGATTTGTATTAGCTAGCTTCCCAATATAAATAATCGAACTATCGAAAAGCAAACGTACGCACCAAGGGTGTTTCAAAACGATGTGAGGCGAAGAAATTGGAATACCTAGTTGGATATGAGATTCGAACCGTTCTAATCCCAGAGTGTCCGTCTGACAGTCGAGCCAAGGGCACCCATCGACGGGTCCAGAAGCTCATAAGGTAGATTGGCGAATATATGTCAAAATTTAGTCACTAAAGTAGCCGGGAAGCCCATCTCACATTCCTACCAATGACTGGATCACGATTGTCATCGGCGGGATCGACGTGAACAAAACGGTGATAGTCCCGAATAAACTCATAGCAAGAATCGACAAGGCCGCGGCCCTTGGATCAGTACGCAGGAGCAGCGCAGCCGCGATAGCGGAGGAATTCGCACCGAGCGTGACGCCGCGGGTAACGTAGTCGTCTGTTACAATTACAGTTAGCCAGACAAACTCCAACATACGCATCTAAGATTGCGATTAGGATCCCAATCCTAGGATTCAAGTCCTCACCTTCAGGAATCTTCAGAGCAGCAAGCATACGCTGACCGACCAGCACCCCTACAATCCCACTCATGATAGCCAAAGCCGCAACGGTGTTGGCGTCGCCGCCCAGGTTCGCAGTGGCGGGGACGGCAAGCGCGAGAGTTAGACTGCGGGCCGCGAAGGCCAAGCTGCGCGACGCACTAATCCCGATTGCGTGGCAGATGTACGGGTACGCGAACAGCGAGGCCACGGAGATGGCGATGTTGGGCACGAGGATGGCGGCGAGGTGCTGCTTGAGCTCGCGCCGGAAGCGGTATACGGGTAGTGCGAAGGATACGATGCTCGCGTCTAGCACGCTGCCGAACAGGTCGCCTGCGCCGGGGAGGCGGTGGTGGTGGCTACTGCTGCTCCAGAGCTCTGCGTAGTTGGTGCCGGTTTTGTAGGCGCTGAGTGTGGAGGCGAGCGGCGAGCTTGTGGTGAGACCGAGGACCCAGAGGCCGAGGACGGTGAGGAGAGAGGATACGAGGACCGGGTGCAGGTATTGCCGCCAGTTGGGCTGGAGGGACATGGCGAGGAAGTAGGTGAGTACGTTGAAGGTGAGATGCATGGGCATCGCGTATCCGACGGTGTAGTACACGGGAAGACCTACGAATAGGAAGAGGAGGCTGTAGATGATGAGGTCGAGCTTGGTGGTGATTATGGCCGCCCAGCGGCTGGATCTAGACGGTGGTATGGGAGCTTGAGGTGGCAACTCCATGTGGATGGTGTTGCTATTCAAGGAGGAATGCGTTGATTGCGAATCTTCTGCTCGATGCCCCGAAGGGAGGTTCCGGGACTGCGGAGGTCGTTGTAAGTCCACCTCGTCCAACGAAGGCTCGCCCGAGGTAGCTACTAATGTTGACGAGTCTCCAGCTCCGGGTGTCGTAGTCATTGGTATTCCTTCGTTACCGGCGGTGAGCCCCCCAGGCCTCTCAATCATATCTCTTTTTGATGACCCTAGAACGAGCTGTATAGTTCGCGTCATATACGCTGCAAGAACCATCATTACCGCGAACCCGATCACTAGGTGACGAATCAGTGGGACATGCATTGAATGGTTCTAGAATCGGTGTTACTTACCGAAGACAGCGATGATCTTGAGGACTTCGATTCCCCCTATTGACGGACTCAGGGGTAGGAGGACGAATGAGGGCGTAAATAACACATTAATCCATCGCAAAGCCCAGTCACCCTAAGAAGCAGTCAACCTTACAGTCATCTTGGAAGAGACGAGGGATTGGGTTACCGGAATCTCAATGATACTAACGATACGCCTCGTCCGATGCTCACCGAGGACTTGCTCAGACAGCAGCAATGTCAGGAAAAGGATGATGAGACAAGCTACTGAGGATGGAAAGGTCACAGACCCAAGCCCAAATAATTTCTTGACTCCGAAGCAGGTCAGTAGCATTAGCAGAATGCCGAAGGGCACATACAACCATGACTGTATGATGTTGTGCCGGGAATGCCGGATCGCCTGTATTTATGCCAGTTAGCATGTGATACCAAATATTTACGACGAAGTTGAAGACCATACTAATCGCAGTGTGGATAGCAGATCATCCCGGATTTGGTTATGTTCACGCCAAACTGCCATCTCAAAGTACGGCCTTTGTCCTAACTAAATTGGCATGGAAGTACGAATTGAAGTGGTTTTAAGAAGGGAAAGGAGAGAACAAGGTGAAGTTATTGCTGACTCGAATGATGGCAGCGATCTTATGATCCTAATAGCGGTAAAGACATGCGCTATATTTCTTTACTCACTAGCGCCGATTTCGGCCGATCAGGTCTACTTGCAAATGATATTCAGCTTCCCGACTTAGAAAAGACGTTATAACTTAAGTGCTAAGGGGGTCAATTGAATGTGTCGTCTCAAGCAAAATAGTATTACGAGACTTTGCCTAAATTACATTAATGTCTCCTTTTTGGAGACTGCAAAACATTGACAAGAGAAGGGGCCCACGAGGCAACAGACAGAAATGCGCCAATGATTAAAAAAAAACCCAGAGGGGGACGACGCGCGAGTTAGGACGTACATTAGGGGTCAAAAGAAATAGGAAAGGGGGCAGACGGCCACGCGTGGTGGCGAGGCATGATTCGATATCAGAAAAGCAAAAGAAACCGCAACACAAGACAGCCCGCATAGGAATCCAAGCGTTCCAAAGTTTGCGTAGTCTGTATGTTCATAATAATCATCGAGAAGCTCCAGAGCAGCCTCACTTCTTCGTGGCGGCAGGCTTCGGCTTGTCGAAGTAGACGATGACACCAAGGGCGACCCTGTGAACGGAGTGAGGTAGAAGCTGAGTCGCTTCCTGGTTCTGCCACAGATCCTCCAAGCCCGTGAAGAGCGTGGAGATGGGCTCGTAGAAAACAAGCTTCTCAGCGTCTTCCTCCTTGGCCTCGAAGTATTCAAACTTAATGTCTTCGTAATAGGCCAGGTTTTCGCGCTGCGCGGTTGCTGTAGATTGACGATGTTTGTTAGTATACGGTCATTACTGAGAAAAAGGTATAAGGGCCTGTTTTGCCCTCTGGGAGCTCGGAAGAGAAACTTACCCTTGATTCGCTCGGTGGTATCCGAGTACAGCTTCTTCTTAGCTTGTGCGCGCGTCAGACGTCGCTTAAGTGGCTGACGCGCATTGGGCTTCACATTCCCCTCGTAGTCTCTCTTCTTTCCCCCAACGGGGAGAGACGGGGTAGGGGGAGGGATGATACTTCCTGTCTGTTTGATCTTGACGATGAAGTACAACTTCTCGAGGTCCGGGAAGTAAGTGATAAAGTCATCAACTGTTGTAGGGCAGAAGAAGTCATCCCTGTGCTCCCGGTCTTCGCACTGACAACGGAAGGGATTACGGGGGAAGCGAGGAGGATAGCCGGGCGCCTTCTCCGTATACTCAAGGGCTACACGCTTGATTCCATTGAGCATTTCAGGGAGCGCTAGGGGGCGGATCCACGTTGCCATAATCATACCCGCGAACTGAATGCAGATCAGATCATTGTCTAAGTGAACCATTGCATTGCCAGACTTATTGGCCCTGGTCGAAGGGACGGGATAGAGCGGGTAAAGCATTTTAGTTGCGTCGCCTTTCATGAACTTCTCCATGGCATCCCATGAGAAGGCATCCATTCGGCTCGCATTGTTGCGAGCTCTCCATGCCGACTTATCTGCAGTTTGACCCGGTAAGATCTTGAGGAGCTGAGTATTCATGGGGTGACCACGGGCGAGATCGCCGTATCGGTCTTCGATAAAACGAAAGTGGTGCATGCCATGCTCGTAGGCAGCCTCTTTCCAGATCTTCAACTTCAGCTCTGCGGGGAGCTTCTCATAGAACGACATTGTGACTGATTCATTTGTATTAGTGATGATGTCCGTGATATGGGATGGGGCTGATTCCAGTTACCTGTGATTGCTAGTTCAAGTAAAGTATCACGAGACAGTTTCGCGAGTCAGATGATAGGCAGATACAAGCTTTCGAAGAATGAGGAGTTTGGTTGATGGTGACTAGTAAATAGGAAGAAAGCCCTGCTATTGCTATAGTGAGTTAGAATATTGTCTATGGCAGGAGAAGGCGGGGGGTTGTACTGGTGTCTGGGAAAGCGGACCGTGGATTTCGCAGTAGGGTGAGGCAGGCCCTCTCAGAGATAGAGAAGATAGAGAGTAGGGCTGGAGATTTGATGGAGGAAGGGAGGTTTGTGGTGAGGGAAGTAATAAACGTTTACCTCACGTGTTAGAAGTGGAATGTTTACATATCCCCACGAGGAATATGTGAAGTTGCTCAGCGGGCGGCGTGTCTATAGACAGGGACAAGTATCTTGATGGGGCTAGTTGGACGAAGAAGGACAGGTTCTAGGGAGGATCGTGAGGTTGAGTATGAAAGATAAACTAGCCAACCAGTACTAGCAATGTCTCTCTTGATGATTACAATTACAACCTCTGACCAGAGAAAGATGATAGGTTGTAAGATGCTGAGTCTCAAGTGGAATAGCGAATATTTCACTTGAGGATATGCATCTAACTGCCGAGCCCAATATGCGTGGAGAGGATTGACCTGGCTACCATGCACTACTAAGAGATTCGAGGCCGATCGGTGTCCAATGTAGGGGCAAATTTAACAGAGAAAGAACTCGACAGTAAATAAATAGTCTATAGTACCTTCTTGGCTACGTGGATTAATCTACTGAAAAGGGGCAACTAGTTCTAAGGGGGGCGTTGGTATTATAATCTTGCGCATGTCTAGAGAATTCACAGGGAAGCCACGTTTAATAATCATGCTTAGTGATGGTGAGGTTTCCTTCTTGGAGGCCATCAACTGCGAAAAGGTGGTCATAAATCTTGAAGGGGTTGTCTTGATCGAAAAGAGCCTTCATCTATGGGTTGGTACTTACTATTTGAATGAGACAGCAGGCGTGATAGGTTGGTATAGAATCATAATAATAAACCGAATTCGTGCTATAGACCCCCATGCACGTAGATATGGTGTCTATAGAATTACACGAACAGGGAGACTAACTCGGTCTAGAGTGTGTAATATAACAGAGAAGAATGCGGAGATGTGCGCATTTTATTCGTGATTTTATATAAGAAAGTCAGCGCCGTCAGTACCAAATCTTGTGGTAGTTATGACATATAGTTTCTGAAAGCTCTGACTTGATCCATTATTTGTATCATGTCTAGTCTTCGAAGAAGAAAGCTTGACGCTCCCTCTTATATGTAGATGCTCTCATCCGTCTACCAAAGCAATGCCATCATGCTGTACTTACTTTAAAGGTAGACCATGTTTGGTAGAGATAGGGGAAAACGTAAGATTTCTCTCTAGGTATTCAAGGGCCATACCTCCTCCCTCGACAATGCTGGACAGGAGAGTGAGGAGGGTGAACACAGTCCGTGAAGATAAAATTTATACACCAGACAGGCATGTATAATTATCGTATGATTGTTCAATTTTTGACTGAAATATCCTTCACTTCGTCATGAACGACTTATTCAACTCCGTGAGCTCATTTTTCTAGTCTTTGTTGGACGGGTCTAGTATGTCTTGTCCACTTTTTATGTGTCGAATAAAGTATGTATGTCGGATATACAATGAAAAGGACATTCAGGGTTTTCACAGGAAATATCCCCAAGACTCGTCCTTTGGAGCTAGAATATACGTAATATTAAACAATCCCCCACCCGGGAGTAGTAGAGCCATGTGATGACCTAATAGATTCTGTCAAGTGGGGTGGACTTTTAATGAATTAGGAAGCCAGTAGCTCATTGTTGAATGTGCCGATGAGAAAATGCATAAATATTTTACCTAGGTTAGTCAATACGTTTATTTATCAAGAAGAACGACCCCAATGTCCAGGGTGTAGCCATCGGACATACCGGCGTCTAAGCCGGATTGCCTGTCCGAAATCTGGCAGTTCAAGTCAAGGAAGGACCAGACCCGCTCGTACTTGCCCGCACAACCGCACCTGCCGAAATAGCTATCTCCAGGCTCCCAACTATGTCCGGTGCTCTTGCTCGAACGGATAGCTCACGCCGGGTGTATAACTCGACCGGCATTGCCACGGGGGTTTCGCCGGCCCCACGGCCCGCGCACCTGCTCTTCTGTCAAAACTCTCTGGAAGATACAAAGTCGGCTAGGAAGTTACGTCTCAGACTTGCAAAAAGAGCATGATTTATTGTAAAGAATCAGAAATGCCATTATGAGCTACATACTATGAGTGGATCTGAAAGCTTCCGACCTGATGGAATTGAAACTCTGACGGGGAGGCTCCTTATTGAATTCATCACAACCCTGACAGTGACCTGCGCAATCTTCATGCCTGATACGGTAGACAGTATTTGAGAGTCTTGCAAGAATAACCTTGATTAGCATCAATTATAAGGATACTGCTTGATAAAAACTAGTCTTTCTGCTTCGATCGTAACTTAAGACCCCTAAATACCAATCAAAAAGGACACCCCAGCTTCTTGCAACGGCAAACTTGCGTCCCTAGGATCTTTAGGTATTGTAATTATACATAGTCATACATATCTACCCCATCAGCATGAAAATAACCACCCGATCGATTACGCGCTAGCAACCACAGCCAAACTGTCGTAAATCGTCTTCTTGACGGCGTAGAAAGTGCCGCCGAGCTGAGTAGCAGGGCCACCATCCGTCGGCAGACCAATGCTCTCGACGTCGATCCGTCCCGCCGTAGTCTTCCGTACGACCACCGAACCGTCGATTAGCAGTGTACCCTCGCCCCTGAACTCTGCCGTGTGACCCGACTGCTGCATGGCTTTCCGTAGGTCGGCTAGCCTCAAGTCTCCGACGTGTAGAGGTTGAGCGATGGAACGGGTTGCTGCTGCCATGTTGGTAGGAAGAACGTCAAGGACGGGTTCCACAGGTGCTTCCGCTTTCGCCTCTTCTGTAGGCTGTTCGGTAGATTCCTCCGTCTTGACGCGCTTGTTGGCGGCTTCTTCATCGCGGCGCGCTTGTTCCAGTTGCTTTTGCATTACAAGCAATCGGCCAGTAACCGTTGCGATACTTAATCCGCGGACGTTCTGCCACTTGAGCTGCTTGACGAGGGAAGGAGCAAGCTTGACTACCCAAGCATTTGTGTCGACGCTTGCGTCGATAGTCGTACCCACGGGCGGCGTGTAGATACTGACAGAGCCCTCAGCTAAGAGTTTCTTGCAATCGGAAGCTAGTGTCAGAGTTTCTCTTTCGCTTCCACCAATAAGGATAAGCTTCCGAGGTTGGATCAAGGGGATTAACATGTGCAGGCTGCGCTTGTCGTGGATACCACTGAGGTCGATAAATTCAACTTCGAGCTTGACTGAAATCGTCTCTTTTATAAACACCAGTTTCGAGGGCCCAAAGCTCGTCTCGTCTGGGTCATCAGGGATCCTGTCAAGCTCATCTTCGACAGGGCCATCATATTCCGCCGCCTCAAATTCCTCGGAGACGTTACGCGTGAGATGCGGCCGCTTCGACGGCATAGAACCTTGATTTTTACCAGATATTCCAGCATTATCCCATTTCCGCTTCTTTCCAAGCTTTTCTTGATCCTCATCTTTTCCTGTCTGTGCTAGATCCTGTCCGTCATTATCATCCCTCTCTTCTGCCCTAAGGAAATCTTCTGGTCGAATGAGTTCGCCATAATCGTCAGCGCGTTTTCGACGAACCGGGTGTGGAAACATCCTGTCCCGACCCTTCTTATTCCTGACATCAAAGTCGTAGACGCCCTTTTTCTTTAACAATATATTAATACCCAGGTCTTCGTCGGTTAATGCCGCCTTTTTCCTACTGGCTTGACCCATTGTGGTTGCAACATTCAAGGCTCTTCCCTGTTGCTCGTTATCCGAATCTTCTGACTCTGATTCGGACTCAGAAGCTTCATCGCCTACATCCTCAGCTGCTTCAAGCGCATTGGCCCCGGTTGTTTGGAGGGTAGTTTGAAGCTGACGCTGTTGCGCGAGCCATTGCTGGTAGATAGCTAGGTCATTGCCTTGAAGTGCCTCCCTCTTCGCATCTGCGATTTCAAGTTCGTGCCTAGTTTCGCCATTCGATTCATCGCCTGTGCGTTCTTGGCCTTCCTTCCACCATGTCCAGAGAGTCCTAGCTAAGGAAGGATGCGTTTCGGAGGCTAGAGAGGGGTACTCGGTTAGAATGACCATATTCTTCGGATCTTGTGCAATCTGCTTCAACACATCTTTCGAGAATCCCCACTCTAGAGTAGTGTCGCTTGCGAGAATGACCTTGCAGGCTGGATTACCGTCTTCAGTCTTGTCGCTGAGTATCTTGTCAACCTGGCCCTTTCTGTCGAGCAGCTTGAGGAATCTGAAGTCGAACGGACCGGCTTCCTTGCCGGATTTGGCGCCATCTTTCGTGCCGTTGGCCCGCTTAAATCCATCAACAACGGCCTCAAACTCACGGACGATACTCTCGTCCATCCATTCGAGCATGCTGCGAGCATATCTCATAGTGCTGTGAATATTGCGGCCAGCAAGGTAGAGTTTAGTGGACTTAAGCATGCCCTCGCCAGTAGTCGCATCCGCTCGCCACGCATGATCCATCAGGTACGCCAACTCCAATACTCGAGCGGATGAATCAACGGGTATCAGGACGGTGCCTCCACGTGCAACACAAGATTTCACCTTATTTACTAGCTGCTCATCTCTTTTGCTCCGGCCTCCCGAGATGGAGGTCTTCTCGCCACCTCTGCTACTGCATACTAAAGCGGTCGGCTTCCGTAACTGCTCGATGATTTCAGCGCCGCCTCCTCCAGCACCGCCCAGCCAGGCTGCTCCCGAGTACACATTCTCACGTCCTTGGTTCCAATCAACAGCATATACGATAGACTCTAATCCATGCTGTATATGCCATATAGTACCTCCGAGGGTCCTCCCAGAGTTATATGCTGTTATGGTCAGGCCGTTTAAGGGAGGAGAGAATGGAGAGCCAAGTGGTTGATGCGGTTGAGAATACTTCAAAGGATGAATTAGGGAGAAATACGTCGCGATTTCCTCAGGCGTAGGAGCTTGCAAGAGGATATCAGAGGAAGGCTGTTGGGTTGAATATGAGACCTCGTCAAGGGCGCTCGGTGGTATCGTCGTGGCGGCTAGGGGCGTGGAAGCATAAAGATCTTGGAGTAAAGTCCGGCCGAGGGCAACAACGGGAGATGTCGCATATACCGGTATCCGAGTAAAGAGAGGAAAGTGTTTACAGCAGTGGGCGTAAGCTGCAATATGGTTTGTCGTAGCATGAGTGAGAAGGATGAGGGATAAGGTTGGTACTTGTCTATAGGTAATCAATGGTTAGCAGAGCTATTATAGCTTTCGCAATGTAGCAGGTATCATACTTTTCAAGTTCCTTCAGCTTCGCGACATCAAAGGACTCGTCCCAACCGACGTCAACCAAGATCTTTATTCCACCATCTAGCTCAAGGATGGATTGCGACGCGGCTACTTCCGAGAGCGCTCCCTGAAGTGCGCTGAAAGTAAACATCGCTACGTCATGGTACTAGAAAGCTTGGATGGGATATTTCTAGCACCAGAGATGTCGGGACAGGATTGATTTGGTTCGCGGCGTTGGGCGATGTTGGCGATCGCGAACTTTGCGAGAATGTTGATGGTGATGGTGTAGTTGTAAAAGAATAAGAATGGAGCCAACCAGTCGCGCATCAAGACCGGTCGGGAATTACGGTACTAGTATGGTAGGTGCCGGTACGTACCTCTTTGTTAAGGTGAGCCAAGGTGAAGCAACGCGCAGGCCACCTATGTACTCATTTGTAGATTAGGTACTGTAGGTGCCCACCTTTCCTAGGAAGGAAGTTAGAATCTCATTCGGGTAGGTGGGGGTTCTTAGTCTAGAACTTGATTCTCAACGCTGAAAAGAAGATCGGAAAATCCCCGGAATGATATCGTGTCAATTCCATAATCTATCAATTGAACCCCTGCTTCTGTCGCTGCTTCACTCTATCTTGGCTACATATGATTTCAGATGTTAATATTATCAACTGTGGTCAGAAAAACGGGACGAGACAAAAGCGTGGCATCATAACTCTCCAACTCACAGCTCGTCCTCCTATATCCCACTCACCTGTCCTAATTCTCGCCGTGTTTGCATCAACGCGTTCTTCTCGTAGCGTATAAAGATACCATGGAACATTTCAAATCTCTATGATTTGCCGAATACCGAATTGACACCAGCCTGCGCCTTAGGGTATACGAGTTATACAGCGATATAACGAAACTTTGCGGATTCATTTTATGAAGTGATATCTAGGTATATACCCAATAGTTGCCTACAATGGCCGATTACTCCATGTACCACGCGCTCGGGCAAGGCGAACAGCTTGATCCCAATGATCCCAACCGAACGAGTCAACCTGCCCCCCAACAATTTGAGCCGCCCATTGCCCCCAATCCCTATCAGCCAGGAGTTGGCTACGGTTCTCCTACGCCTCAGAGCCAGCAGTATTATGGGAACCCTCCTCCCGGTGGCCCTTCGCCAGCTGCCGCCCCCGGCTTTGCCCCCCCGCAAGATGGAGGTCTTGCCTCGCAAATGGCAGGCATGTCGTTAGGAGATGGGCAGCATACGGCAAGGAGAAAGAAGAAGGATCGACATGTGTTCCACTCTGTTGAAGCACCCGCCGGATCTTCTCAGGCATATAATGGTATCCCGCCGGCAGGAACGCCGGCCACAGCTTTCCTTAACGCAGATCCCTCTGTACAAGCAGGCGGCCAATTTATTGGACAACCAGTTTCGCCGAATCAGTTCCCAGCACCAGTTAATGCGCCTTTCCATCCTGCGACCGCGGCGAGTCCCGCTGAATTTGCCGCAAGGGGTAGTCAGATAGATCAAGGACACGCGCCTACCTTCGTACCAGCTTCTGGTAGAGGGCAGGTCTCACCAGACGATATTCCCAGCATACCTATCTCGAGAGACGTACCGCAACAATACTACCTCAGCAATGTATATCCCACCTTTGAACGCCATGTACCTCCTCCCGCCACCGTCTCTTTCGTTGCCTACGACCAAGGCAATTCCTCGCCCAAGTTTACCCGATTAACAATGAACAACATACCAGCCAACTCGGAAGGCTTACATAGCACTGGCCTGCCTCTAGGGCTAGTTTTACAACCCCTCGCCCGCCTTCAGCCTGGTGAGATGGAGATACCCGTACTCGATTTCGGGGATGTTGGACCGCCAAGGTGTCGGAGATGCCGTGCCTACATCAACCCTTTCATGATGTTCCGCTCAGGCGGAAGCAAGTTCGTGTGCAATCTGTGCACATATCCCAATGATACCCCCTCGGAATACTTTTGCGCGACAACACCCCAAGGCGTGAGAGTGGATCGGGATCAGCGGCCGGAGTTGACGAGGGGAACTGTCGAATTTCTAGTACCTAAGGAGTACTGGACGAAAGAGCCAACGGGTCTACATTGGTTATTCGCTATTGATGTAACGCAGGAATCCTACAACAAGGGATTTTTAGAAGCTTTCTGTGAAGGCATTCTTGCCGCGCTCTATGCTCCAGAAGGAGACGAAGAGACTGACGAGAATGGCGAGCCGAAGCGTCGAATCCCACCCGGTTCAAAAGTCGGATTTCTGACATACGATAAGGACATCCATTTTTACAACTGCAATCCCGCCCTGGAGCAAGCGCAAATGATGATTATGCCGGATATCGAGGACCCATTTGTACCACTCAGCGACGGGCTGTTTGTTGACCCGTACGAATCCAAAGCTGTCATCACGTCACTACTTACCCGATTACCAACCCTATTCGCGGATATCAAGAATCCGGAACCTGCTCTATTACCGACTTTAACCTCTTGTTTGGCGGCGCTAGAAAAGACTGGAGGGAAAATTGTGTGTTCACTATCTGCTTTACCAACCTGGGGCCCTGGTCGACTTTTCATGAGAGATGATGGGAAGTATCCAGGCGGGGAGATTGATAAGAAACTCTTCTCTACTGAGCATCCCGCATGGAGGAAAGTCGCGGAGAAGATGGTCGCAGCCGGTGTTGGCATTGACTTCTTCTTGGCCGCGCCGTCTGGTGGATATTTGGACATAGCAACCATTGGTAAGTTTCCGACAAAACGCAATAGTATCGACATTGTAGCTAATACCTTGAAGGCCATGTCTCGTCCACAACGGGTGGGGAGACATTTTATTACCCTAATTTCGTGGCTGGCCGTGATAATGCTAAGCTATCTCTTGAGATCAAACACACAGTCACAAGGGAAACGGGTTACCAAGCATTGATGAAAGTTCGATGTTCCAATGGCCTCCAAATATCTGCTTATCATGGTAATTTCATACAGCATACTTTCGGGGCCGACCTGGAGATAGGCGTCATTGATGCTGACAAGGCTGTTGGCGTTACATTTGGATACGATGGAAAACTCGATTCGAAGCTCGACGCTCATTTCCAATCCGCCTTGCTATACACGACTGCTTCGGGTCAACGCCGGGTAAGGTGCCATAATGTAATCGCTAGTGTTAGCGACAATCCACGGGAATGTATGAAATTTGTGGATCAGGATGCTGTCTACACGATCATTGCAAAGGAGGCCGCTTCTAAACTTGCTTCGACTTCTACTACTCTAAAAGACATAAGGCTGAGTTTGACGGAGAAGACAATTGATATTCTAGCAGGGTATCGCAAGAATTTCTCATCACAATCACACCCTCCAGGACAACTTGTTATGCCGGAAAAGCTTAAGGAATTTGCAATGTACATGCTTGGGCTCATCAAATCACGAGCCTTCAAGGGAGGAAATGAGACGTCGGATCGGAGAGTACACGAAATGCGCATGATCAGATCTATGGGTGCTCCAGAGCTCAGCCTCTATCTCTACCCTAGAATGATACCTATTCACAACCTGAACCCAGACGACGGATTCCCCGACGAGCAAACAGGCTACTTGAAAATGCCACCAGCCATTCGCACGTCCTTCAGCCGAGTCGAACCTGGTGGAGTATATCTGGTGGATAACGGGCAGCAATGCCTACTATGGTTTCATTCTCAAACCTCGCCCAACCTATTAGTGGATCTCTTCGGAGAGGGCAAGGATAGCCTCAGTTCACTTGACCCCTACAGCTCTTCGCTACCAATCCTACAAACACACCTTAACGCCCAAGTCCGAAATATAATCGAGTTCCTCAAGACGATGCGCGGTTCTAAAGCGTTGACAATTCAGCTAGCGAGGCAAGGAATTGATGGAGCCGAGTATGAATTTGCGAGAATGTTAATTGAGGACCGAAACAACGAAGCGCAGAGCTATGTTGACTGGCTAGTGCATATCCACAAGGGTGTACAACTTGAGGTAAGTTGAGTCTTTTATTTGCTTTTTTGCCGCAAACCACATTCGGACAAGACTTTCGAAAAACACTCGCTAACATTGGTCAACTCAGTTGGCTGGGCAAAGACCAAAGGGCAGTGATGAACATAGTTCCCTGGCATCCACTTTCCAGGGGTTGAGACCACAGTATTGGTGAGATACCACTCACAAGGAGACTCATGTAAAAAATAGCCTAGTCCCAGGTACCTGGACATTGGGAGCCGTATCAGATCTTTGGACCTGGGACCTTAAGAAGCGACTCTAAATCTAAGGGTACATACGACTGTTCCGCCTCTGGGTTCCACCGCGTCGGCATCAGAACATGCTTCTCAATAGGGATACAGCGTCATCTCAACGGACCAAACGATCCACTTGCTCTTCTTTGATGTTTGGTGATTTCAATGTAGATTTGTGTCGCCCAACCTTCCCAATTGAGACGTGTCAATCTATGAATCACAGCTTTTATTTTCCGCAGAATTCATCTCATTAATAACTCGCCTACATGTTTATCCTAGTAAGGACAAGGAAATGTTACACTTCGGCCGAAATTCCCTGCATCTCGCCTATGACCGCAGAGAAGCAAACAAGCTAGCGGGAGTGAAACCCGAGACATTTTGAAAATAGCCGACTGCTTCAATCCGTTCAGTAACTACTAACGGCCGTGAGCTCCATTTTATCTGCAAAAAGGGTCAGTCCAGGGTGTTTGCGGCCAACAATCAAAATGGATTCGTCCATCAACGGCAACACTTCACAGTCGGGGCTCATTCTCATGATAGTCCTAGAAGGGAAAGTCTATCAACAGTGTAGGCCCGTTAAAGCAGACGAGACCTCAAGTCCATTAGTAGCATCTCACAATCTTCTGAGTAAGTGTTGACGGGCAAGTTGAATCTGCTATGGCGAGTCACTTTACTACCCGGTCTTATTACATTAGGTACGCTTAGGCAGCTATGCAGCGGATAGCGTCATTTCAAACGCAGCCAGCCACAGTGGCCTCTAGTAGATATGAAACAACTCACCGTAGGTCTACTTTAGACGCCTCAGTCAGCCTCATCAGCCCCTTAATTAGGGCAAACTGAGCATCCCCATACCGCCTCTGCCCCTGATAAATTCCATAACTAGAACCATCCCTCGTTTCTATACACAAGCGCCAATAGGTATCCAGTCTAGCTCCCTTACTTACCTAAGCTGCGGAGCGGTACTGCTGGAAACCGCGTTAATAATTCTGAGCTGTGACGGTCAAACACGAGATGGCCAACTTGAAGACAGGGCTGTATAAGACATTGCTCGGGCAAATGCTTCGAGCCGTCCCGCAGGAGGAAAGCCTCGTCATTGGCCCCGGGCTTCCAAACCTCATAAGCATGCCAACAGCCATCAGCACGTTTTCTCCAGCCAAGTGCTTTTTATGACTAACAGGCATTAGGGCCACATCTGACCTGTCATATGCATGTCGCGGCTTATCCTTAAGGTTGAAACATCGTCTCTACGGTTCCGGCTAGCTACGGATCCCCGTCGCCACCGAGAACGTGAGAGGCAAGCCCGGGTCTCACTTTATGACGCGGGTCTCCCAACTTTTAATAATATGGACTCCACAGGTCTTCTTGTAACGTGATTATGACGAAGCCGAGAGTCTCGGTATCTTGCGCTGGAATTTTGAGTCATTATCCTTGACCCGGCAGACTACAGAAACACACAAACCCGCAGCTGTTGGGCTGAGGCCTTAGCAGCGTTGTGTAATAACGCGAGCGAGATATATCCGGGCTAGCAAGCTACGTTCCTTGCGGCCATACTACTATGTATGTACGTAGATTCATGTAGTGTGGATCTACCCCGTATGTGACCTCTCAGTCTAGCTGATCTATTTGGACGCCACGCCATGACCTGCATATTAGCCCCTCGCCGCGGAAGTATTACCCTACCGCCATAAGACTCCAGCTGATTGTCTCCAAAGTGGCTAAAACTTATGTACAAAGGGTCAGACTTGCATGGACGAGTCTGAACTCACAAGGTCAAATCAAAAAGAGATCGGGCTCGCCTATCTGAGACTAGCGAGCGTGAGCGCAGATTAGGTTTGCCCCGACTCGGGGCGAGACATACAGGGGAGGATATCATGTCTTCCTGGCTTTTCTAGACCACGCCGAACGTCCCTCATACTGTCCCGGGATCACACTTCCGTGTAAGTCATATGTATTTGATCAGCCCTTTTCTTTCTTTTTGTGGGCTCCGTATAGCAACGTACACATGGGTGGACCCTCCTTGGACCTGACTATGCAACTTACCCGGAGGTTTTAGTTTGCTCCTGTATGCACATTGATGCAATGTTTTGACAACCTTCCTAGAAACCGTCTACGTACATCAGCCTACTCTTACTTAGGTACACAGTATAGTAGTCGTCAGCATATACATGTATCCCACATTATACTTACTACAATAATACGAGGTCACCAGACCGGTCTACGAGGAAGATAAATCAGTACTATGTGTTGGCTACGCCGGTTTCACACCTTGGCACCCCTAACCCCTAATAGGATGATGTTAAATTTGAGATACGATTGAGATCCAGGAAAAAGAATATTTCATGATAAGGCACCCGAACTTCATGGCCGAGGTGTCGATAAAGTTAGAACTCCATCTTCCATCTAGGTACCTAAATCAGCCTCAAACCTCGCACCTCGGCTTGAGTACCTTAAGATACTATTAGCTCCAGCATCAATGAAGGTCCCTGTGACGTAAATTTCGCCGTAAAAAAGAAAAAAAAAGAAAAAGAAGAAAAACAATTACACCAGATCTCGGTAAATTTATGGCCATTTTAAACTGTAGCCCAACCGGGACTGACCGAAACATCCATCTACGTGACAGCATTGCGTCAGGGGTAATGTAAGGGGGCCTCCTCCAATGCCGGACACGACCTTGAAAGATGGAGAAAAACACCCTCCAATATATCATTACTTGAACAATAGGTAGCGCAATTGGCGCGCTTAATAATAAGAGTGGACTTCCTTCTCCCAACTGCGGCAACACGGAATTTCCCATATGATCTTGCCATGATGAGTACATAACCCATCTAGTTGACCATCGTATTGTTATAAACTCTCATTATACAGTATAATAAAGCATATAACGCAAATAGTTACTTAAAATACACGAGAAACAGATCCGTCGATCATCCCTTTTTAACTGCACAAAACGACCAAAGTACAAGCACCCCTCAAGATCGCGAAGCCTCCAAGTACCTACCTAACCAACCAACCTCACAAATGAGTGATAAAGAAAAGAAAAAGAAAACTGCCGCTCCCCGTATACGACCGGATCGTCGGGACCATTCCGCCCACATGGGTCCGTATGACGCTCGCTGCTGTGTAATGGCGCACCAGAGCCCAACGTTCGTCATGCGTGGGTCTTCTTCTCCTTCACGACGTAAGCATGGAAATGCCGTATCTGGGGTCGGGCCGGCTCATGACGTTCTGGATCTCGCTGGAGTCGAAGACGCGCGAGAAGATCTCGAAGTCGCTCGGTGTCGACCCCGAGGCGCTAGCGCTCGACATCGAGGCCAAGCTCGAGGACGCCCTCGACTTACCCTTCGAGCTGCTACCGCTGCTGCCGCTGCTGCTGGAGTGGTGACTATGGCCGTGACTGTGACCGTGACTATGATGATGACTGCTGCTACTGCCGCTCTTGCTCTTCTTGGCGATGTCGTCGAGGATAAGCCGCGCCGTGCTCTGGTACTGGTCCTCGAACACGAAGGCCACGTAGTCGAAGCGGCCGCGTATATCCGGGTCGTAGAGAAACACATCGCGCCAAAGCTCCGCGAGCTCCTGCGGCGGATTACGATGACCATTCCCTAGGCCAAAGTCACCGATTACGACGGTCCGGTGCTCGTAGTATACGCAGATGCGCAGGGCCGCGCGGATCTTATTTCGCACCATCTCACGCTCCAGCGGGAATGCGTACTTGGAGCCGCCGTGGCTGAGCTTCGGCCACCGCGCCGCTGGCATGGAGATTACTGGTAGGTCGTGCCACTGATCCAGCTTCTTGTACTGGTCGTGCGGCCCCCGGAACACCACGACGAATTCACTGTAAATTCCGCCCTCGGATGGGATAGGATAGTTGCTCTCGACCTCAGAACCCGGTCCGGGTGTGCTTAGAGTAGCTGAGAGGGTGCTGCGTCTGCAGAGACGCTCTTCGTACCCTACCTATAGAAGTTGAGTAGGCGTGTAAGCATGTGGCAGTGTGTCTCTCGAAGCGAACGAAGGGACAAGGGCAAACCAACTACTCCTGTCTCCCAGTCCCCGCCAGCTCTCTTGTCGTTCGCTGCGCATATGAATGGTATTCTGATGCCCACCTTCTCCTTCCAATCGATTGCAAAATCAACAGGGTCTCCCGAACAGACGTCTTTACTATAAGTTAGAGTAGGTGGGTTAGGTTTGGAAGGCAAGTTCTACATACAAAACTCTGGGGGAGATGGGGAGAACCCGCTCACAGAGCTCTGGAGCGGGATCTGCTGTAGTGGCTGTTGAAAGAGATAGGAATGAGTTGGCCATTGATGTGCATACTCCGACTTTATGACTGGTATATAGTGCCGTTTCGTCTCCGCTGCAACTTCAGACGGCTTGGGCTTCGAGGAAGGCATTATAAGCAGCTCAACTGCGCGGGAGTACAGCAAGGTGTTCTGGAGATTACTATTTCGATCCAAGGTTGGGAAGGGGGCTGGCTGATTAGATGTGAAGATGTGATCCAAGTGGATGGAATTCAATTTGATTTTATAGAAATGGAACGCGGGATAGGATGCGGCTGCTCCAGCCACTTACATTAAAAATACTGAATAGACAAGGAGTCATGTTCACGCAGGTACTGGTATTATGCCCAGTCGCGGTCAGAAGCCGGGAGAGACTCTGTGTTACCAATATAGGATGATTGCTCTTATCGAGTCCACTATGTCCTAGACATTGAGATGAATTCAGGCCATAGGTTAGGAGGCTCACTTTCCCTAATATAACCTACAGATGCGGTTTCTACACCGTCTCTACCTGCTAGGCATTCTAGTAGACTGGAGAATTAGACATTTGTCTCTGTGACACTGCTCGGCTCCCAGGTAAACGGAATATCTGTTCCAGTCGAGATCAGGGTACACTGCAGATAACCGAAGTTGGACAGATCTGGTACTCCTAAGCGTGCAGCATCGCAAAGCACTCGTCATCCAAGCGATTGAGCGGGTGACGAGCCTCTAGCCTATCCTACGGGGTATCAAACTACCTACGGTCGATGCTTCACAAGTAGACATTGCCGTATCTGGGACATACATACCTACATGTAGAGTGTGTTGGTGCTTGGAAATAGTTCCGTCATGGGATAGCCGATAGCAGGGGAGCGAAAATTCTCAACGACGCCTAAATAGGAGAACAAGGCTAACTAGCTAGGTATTTACGCCACCGCAATAGACGCGGATACGCCGACTCGGATAACGTCCCCAGAGTACCGGTACAACAAGTCACCCGGGATTGTTTGTGGTTTGTTGAAGATAAAATGTATGCTTCATGACGTGAACTTTATGGTAGCGATCTATGCAGGAACAGGACAAACACTTAGAACGAGTAGCTGTGTATTAACGCAATACGCCGCAGTTGACGCGCTGTATATACCTAGGTACCGCGGTATTTTTCTTCTATAGCTAGAGTTAGAGGATATAGAATAGACTTTGGATTTGTTTCCATAGCCTAGGAATGGCGAATTGGCATATGACGAAGAAATGGAGGCTTCGTGGTATGAGAGGGATTGTGTAAATGGCGTTTGGTGAAACTGTGAAAGGCTTCGTTTAAGGTAGCGACGGCTTCGTAAAAAGAAAAAGAAAAATTGGTTGGATGTTGATAGATGACTAATCACGTGGTAACGTATCCTTAGCGGCACTAGGATAAACTCATCCTTCCGAAAACTGACGACTGAATGAGCTTAGACCGAAGAATATCCGAGTACGTACCTATTCCATATTTTTCACTGAATCAACATCAGATCTCACCTTAGATATTGTGAAGTGAACCATAATATACAGCTTTTAAATTAATAAGGATGGATCCATAATGTTCTCGAGAAAATCTAAATCACCTGACTCTGATGAATATCTCACCGAAGGCTTTGTGAGATGAATCCTATCCGACCGCTTCTTAGAGGAGCACCCCTTAGATCTCCCCTGAAGCTCTCATCAAGAAATATACCGCACGCCTTCATATCAACAGTCCCGACATCAGTATCTGGTTTTCTCGATTTTAAGCCGCATCAGCCTGTCTCAGATGTAAAGATCGACGGGTTCGTCCGGTCCGTCCGTGCGCAGAAGCGATATCATTTCGTATCTCTCGGAGATGGCTCTTCTCTTGACTCACTTCAAGCCGTAGTACCTGCTGATCAGGCCGATGGGTAGGACATCTATGTCTGATTCAACTCTACTCCGTTCATAATAGCTAATTGCGAATTCAATAGTCTGGATATCGGGGCAGCTGTCCGACTACATGGGTCTTGGATTCCATCTGAAGGCCGCGGCCAGAGTCACGAGTTACGGGTTGAACGAGCCACAGTCCTGGGACCCTCTGATGCCAAGGTTCGTTCAAGCTTAATCCTTGGCCTTGTTACTCAGCCGTCTACATGGTATGGCCTGCTTATAATTTATAATTCTCTAGACATTTCCGATACAGAAAAAATATCAAACTCCAGAATACCTAAGAACCTTACCCCATCTTCGCCCAAGGATACCATTTAATTCCGCTGTCTTACGATTTCGCTCCGAGATCATCACTTCCCTAACTAAATTCTTCGGTACCCACGGTTTCATACAAACTCACACACCCATTCTCACTTCATCAGATTGTGAAGGTGCGGGCGAAGTCTTTCACGTATCGGCAGGGGATCCTCCTCCATCCCCTTCTACGTCTAAGACACCCAGACCTTTCTTCCGCCGTCCTGTCTATACGACTGTGTCAGCTCAATTGCATCTAGAAGCTCTAGCCCAGGCTCTTGGCAATGTCTGGACGCTGTCACCAACGTTTCGTGCAGAGCAAAGTGATACTCCACGCCATCTCAGCGAGTTCTACATGCTGGAGGCAGAAATGAGTTTTACAGACAAGTTGGACTCTGTGATGGACCTCGTGGAAGATATGTTGAGGCATATCAGTTCCGATTTGGCAGGTTCAAGAGTTAGGGATGAGCTTTTAGTACGGACGGGCGAACGCGCCTCCGACCTAGCTACGCCAGAAGAGATCACCCAGCGTTGGGAAGGTCTTATTGGGGGATCATGGCCGCGAATTACGTATACTGAAGCTATCGAGCTGCTAAAGCGTGCTGAGACGCCATTCGTTCACAGCCCTGTTTGGGGTAGGGACCTTCAAACTGAACACGAAAAGTACATTGCTACGAAAGTTGGCAATGGTAAGAGTCCGGTGTTTGTCACACACTATCCACGAGATATCAAAGCTTTCTACATGAAGCCCAGCCCAGAAGACTTCGACACTTCTTCACCCGGTGCTACAGTTGAGTGCTTCGACCTTCTTGTGCCGGATTTCTGTGAAATTACAGGCGGGTCCATGCGTGAACATCGACTGGAAAGCCTACTGGAGTCTATGCGTGCTCATGGGATAGCACCGGGACCGTCCTCAGATGGTGCTGTTAAGTCATCACAACAGACTGAAAACAACCTTAACTGGTATGTCGACCTACGGCGCTGGGGCTGTCCTCCCCATGGGGGCTTCGGCTTGGGCTTCGATCGGCTCATATGCTATCTGTCCGGAGTCCAAACAATACACGACACTTCCGCGTTCCCCCGCTGGTACGGCCGATGTGACTGTTGAACACAATATACTGGGCGGACATGCCGTGCTCGTTAACGCTTACTTCTCTGGGACGCGGGGGGGTGTCTTGTGCGACCCTGGCACGACGCGACATTGATTCAGACTTGACTGCCGAACAAGCTTTGTGGCGTTCTGCTGTGTACTGATTCGGAGTTCACGAGGACAGAGTCAAAGTCTGAGGTTAGTTTTGACAGGTTCTAAACACCGCATTGTGTTCTTGTACCGCCTCATCTACGCTATGCAGTTAATGCATGTCAGAAGGGGAACCTCGATGAACTACTGGAGAGCCTGCCTCGTTACGCTACGACGGAAGTGATAGTCACCAGTGAGTACCAAGCTCTCTAAGACGACTGGATTGTGCTAGATAGTATAAATTAAGGCAGCAGCCTTGTACAATACACAGAAAAGCTACTCATTCGATACATTCCTCTCGATGATCACATCAGGCTCTTGAGGCGTTCCTAGAACTCCCCCTCCGGTGAGAATAGATTTACAGATTCACTCATGAAACCTCATCACAACTCGGCAGTTGGAACACTCGCCTATCGCGTCACAAACACTCCTTCATCAATCCCGATCGGTGAATATTCTATAGATGGGCTCCGGGGAAGTACGACAGGTGAGAGGGTTTCCTTGTGAAAGACCCACAAGTGTCGAATTTGGGTCATACGTGTGTGTACACTAGCGAGCTATTATCCAGTTTGGACAGTCATAACCCTATTGTGGTAGGAAGATACTGGGGCCTGATATATCCCAAGCCTCCATCTTGGTGGGTACATAATTGTATTCATCAGTTCATCATTGGGTACGGCCGAAAGGGACCAGCGATCAAGTGCTCAGAAGAGAAAAAAAAGCGAATAGCTTCTTCACATAAGTGGCGATCTTGTACGACCGGGCTCGACGTATCTGTGAACACCCCAAAATCATAGCTTTTCGCGTTCCCGCAATCTTGACCGGCCTGGCAATAGATCTGCCCGCGGCTCGGCCGTTTCCACAGCCTAGCGTTCGGTTTATTACTACGCATGCTTTCTAGTGTAGTCGGGCTTGCGAGCCTGCGCCCATGTTATGCCGGCAGCGACGGATTGGGACCATATGACCGCCACATCAATCTCTAGGCCATATTGACGTTTCATCTAATGCAAGGAATGTTGAAGTGGCTACCCATTTGGAGACCGGTCCAAAAGCTGTCATGATGCAGTTGGCCTTTGAACTACGGTGCGATGGCCCCCCCGCCAAATTAACCCTTAAAGTTGTTGGTTTCATCGCGATAGAGTGCAGATGCACGTAGGCAGCCTTAACCGCCTGCCAAGAGAGTGTTATTTTGTACTAGCTAGGGGGTAGCATTGGGCTGCGGTGTAATTCCCGGCGCGAAAAGAGAGCAGAAGAAGGCTCGCAATCGGCAGATTCCTTTTCGACTGGGCTTTGGGTTTCTTCCCGTTTCTCTTCGTAACATCCATTATCACGTCGTATTGTCCTAGGTTAGTTGATAATACCGCATCATCACTGTTCTATTACTCTGCAGCGGTGGGGTTCGAAAGTCGCGAAGACGCCGCCAAGATGCTACATTAGGTAACAAAGCCGCTATCAGGTTTGACGATTCGTCATCGGGGAGGAGGGCCCCCCCGAGAGCCAGCTGATGAAGCACCTGGCCGAATGAAGGACGGCGCTGCGCACAACGAATCTCTGTGCTCCCGAGATGATTCACGTGCATCCGGGGTGCAGGATTCCCTTGATCACTGATGCGATTGTGAACCCAGATCCTGATCAGCCCATGTGTCCACCCTTAGGGCCTGGGCTTGCTGGGCAAATAAGGGTAGGATGAAGATTGGGAGCGCGGATACTCAATACATAGTATAGATCAACATTTTGGCTACGTTAAGCGTTTCCTAGTTACACGTCCAGAAGCTTGGCATTCTCTTGACGTTGCTTGGCCCACACACTAACACATATTGTTGTTTAAATTCGGTATATTACTTGCGAATTTATTATTAAGTACCCCAAATTTCGCGGCACAGGTACCTATCTTGATGCTAGGTATCACAATAATGAACCATGATCCTGCTGTTCAAAGAAAAAAAAATGATACTTGGCCCCTCTAGGCACTTGGCCTTGTTGCGATTCCAGCGGGTAACAAGTCGGTGTCCGCGGCCGTATTCAGGCGTATTTACCCTAACTAGTGACCTAAACCGGTCAAAGAGATCGCCGGTGGGTATTTCTCTATTTCACCGTTCAATTTGCTGTTCTAGTAGTGTTCGGAAGGCAAAGTTTCTGATGGTGGTAGACGATGTTCCACCTCACGGAGATATGGGCCTTATTAGATTCTAGTTTAGGCTCAAGATTCCGAAGCGTGCCGATCCCAGCGAGTTGTTAAACAATCTAATAAGCTACCACCTACTGTATTATCTACCGGCCGAGCGATAATCACCAACGGCTGGCTGATGAGTATCACCGAAAGGGCCGCGTCAGCACATGACACAGGGAGTTTTGCTGTTAGAATAAGGTGGGCTTGGGGTGGGGAACTAGGGTGTTCTCCAATGGGCGGCGGCCAGAATTTTGCATCTGCGGGTTGTGTTGCTTGGCCTCTGCCGAGATTCTCGAGCTTCTTTTCTTCCCTGGCCAAGCCGTGGGCAGGGAAACCCAAGAATGCGCCAAGCTTGCTGACCAAGGGCTCGGCATGGGTCCCGTTTTACTATTTAAGGGGGGGGGGGCGCGCTAGGGTGAATAGGATATAAGTGGCACCTTGTCGACGTTTCTGATTTGATTACACTCCCTGTCCTTGAATTAAGCTTAAGCTTCTCCATCGTTCGAGGGGTGGGTTGCATGGGCTTCGGAACATGGCTACGGCTTTGGGGGCAGAAAAAAAATTAAAATAAAATAGAGAAATTTAAACGTACAGTACCTAGGAAGTAGATCCCATTTTGTCATCCACCACACCCCCGCGAACTACTGTATGTTAGATATGTACTATTACAATACGAGAGCAGAAAAGCGACAAATAGTAGTGGGTTTTCTGTTGCAATAACGGAGGGTTCGTTGTCCATTTTCATTTCCTGGCCTTCCGAAAACACCTTAATCCCGGCAATCTCCAACTGCCCCAGGTGGGCTGAACGGGGGTAACGGTAACAATCAACGGATATGACGGTCAATACTATGGTAATAATCAACTTCATGATATTGGCATCACGTCATCTATTTTAGAGGCCTCCTCTTGTCGATACGGGCTAGGGTGCATTTTGCCTATCAGGAAATATATCCATCGTCATGTTGACCTCACATGTGACAATGGCGGTATTACTGGGACCATGGAGGAGTTGGGTAGGAATACCGTACAAGGCAGAGCTTGCCAACAACCAGCAACTGTTCTTTCTTGGCTCGCGCATCTAAGACTCTTTTTTGCACGTATTCGCTATATCCTATAGGTTCAACCGTACGGAACCATGCCGTTGTGCCGCAAACGATGCCTAGAATGGACACATTGGAGCAAGATGCGAGAAGGCCTCGGCGGTGGGCTACGGACATTGTCAGCGGTCAGTCGGCTACTTACGAGGGGGACTTACGAGGCCCCAGGACTAGTGTAGCGATGTTATTAGCGGTCGGCGGCGAAGCGGCGTCTGAATAAGATTATGAACTATCGGTGTGGGGTGCGAATCAGCGTCCTTACCAACCGCAGATTAAAGCTGAGAAGGGAGCTAAGATCAGCATGGTACTGTCGATTTAGTCTCCGTCGACAAGGCTTCGAGTCCGAACCGGACAAGATGGAGAAGTTCTTAATGCACGGTACGTACATACACACACACATACCTGTCAACTCTTGTGACCGAGCGTATACATGATACATGGCCCCCAGCGCAAAATGCCGCGCCAATTAGAATAGAGGGAGTCTTTCCTATGGTTACATTCTGTTACACAAAGCTTACAGGACACAAAGCTGTGCCGCTCTGTGTAATGTGCAATGTTTTTGATACATGGGGAGGGGATCTATCGGACGGTCGGTCGGTCGCATAAGGTACCCTGGGAAAGAAATGCGGTAAACCGGGCAGTTATCAATGTGTCTAGATCTTCTTGCGCCGCCAACACGCACAGGTGTTGGGAGGCGTCATGATAGGGTTCGATAGTCTAGCATATGGCACGACCAAGACCGGACCGGGTTAGTTGAATTAAACTATGCCCTGTCCTGAGTAATGATACCCTGTCGACAAGAAAATAAGATTGATGCTGGGGCTTATCCACAACCTCCCGGTCGTTGGTACGATGAACGTGTTAATGTTTCTTCTACCCTGCCAATACTGGGATTCTTTGTCGTCAACTTCAACCTTACCGTAGGTGCTTGCCAGGCAGGTAGGTACGTAGTTAGGTGTTCTTGGATGCCATGTGAGTTTCAACGGGGACATACCTTAGGATCACCTCGTTTCGCCCGCGTATTTGTCTTCTTCACCGCCGGCGAGTTTCAGTCATATTAATGACTGCATGCCCTAACGTAGACCTTCACCAACATTCGGTTGAGTGCGGTCCCAAGATACCACTTAACCCGGGCATAAGTTGCTTCATAGAGCGGTGCTGACTCACGATAAGTCATACGAGCGTAAGGCTGCTAGGGGCATGGTCCTGTGACGAATTTTGCTGCATTTCCCGTCAGCTTCCTATATCACAAGAAGAAAAAAAAGCTGACTTGAAATTGCCTAGGTTCTTGTTCCTTCGGGCTCCTCCCGTTTAGGTACTACAGCGGCTACGTGACCCGAATTCGAATACCCAACGAATGGTTCGAGAATTCTGGGCACCTAGGTAAAAACTTCCCCAATATACCTTGTTTCCTATGTTAGGTATCAACTGGCGAGCCCTCTGTAACACATGGTATGCACGTATGGGGGGAGGAGTAGAGAGAGCTCCTTTTTTTTTTTTTTTTTTTTTTTTTTTTTTTTTTTTTTTTGGTTGGTTGGTTGCTTGCGTACAAGGGATTACGCGCTCGGGTAATCCTACGGTTTTTCTCATCTTGTATAACCACCAAAGTTTGCCGTCGCGCTATAAATTCCAGACCCTTATGTGTTACATGTTGCTTTTTGTTCTTTTGTGCAAGGTTGTGCGTGATTCGCTTCCTTGGCCTCAAGGCTAATGCACTCCAGACGCAAAATTGTTGCATCTGGACACTTGCAGGTGCCATTATCGTCATTGCGTGCGTGTCTTGTGTGTTGGGTGAATCAGATCGCAAGCTAGATATGCATAAACTTACACATCGTCATATTACCGAGAAATCTCCAGCAGCCCGGTTGTAAAGCAGGTTGATGATATGATATGATAATATAATTATTTCGATGCCTGGTCCGTATTATATCCTCTCAGCTGCACTTCTTTTTATGCCCGATGATGTCCATCGGCTTTAAGGATGAGATACTCCGCCGGCTCAAATATGACCCAAGGAACGGCTGACGATGTCAAAATGCAAATAATACGTGTATTCAATAAAGTGTGAGCGCCGAACCAGAACGGGAGAGGCGCCAGTAAGCTGACTGTCACCAACTTGGAACCCCTCAGATACAGTAGGTAACTAGCCTAAATAGGATATCATAAGAACATCGCCTATAATTTCGTATTGGCCATGTCTGTACGAGCGAGCGGGGCGTCAATCATATCAAATGCCAACAAGAATTTAACTCATCCACGCGACATGAAATCGATCGGATAAGTTGCCTAAACTAGGAACGGTTTCATGTGTGCCTAGCCCTTCTGGTGTGGGTGGGCAAACTTGGCGACTTGACTCAGATTAGGAATAGATCCGGAACCCGAGGGAAAGGTACTGCCTAAAAGGCAACCAACATTCTTTTTCCTAACCGTCGCGGGAATAAAATATTACGTGTGAAGGGGAAGAAAGAGTCAACCTTAATCAAGAAGGTGTGAAGAAAATAAGGCTCGTAAGATGTATGTACGGTAGGGAAAAGGTAGGGAAGGGTACATGGTGGAGGGTAGGATGGGCTGGATGGGCTGGATGGGGCATCGAGAGATCGGAGGTTTCTTTTGACTTTTAAGCTTCGTTTGACTGTAATCTATCTTGCTTGCTGTTGCTGCAGGATGGTCGGTTTGGTGTAACCACCCTTCTTCGCGCTGACATGCCCGAAGAGGGGGGCACTTCATTTATTTTATTGTATTATTTTCTTGTAATAGCGCTTGAGGCGTGATAAGAAAAGCTTGGTGTACTAACAGCTACTCTATTTGCCGACGCTTGTGCAACATACTTTTTAGTAATAACATGCGGGTAGAGAAGAATGGAACGCCTGTACATAGTAGTTGAGCGAGAGATCCAATCGCGATATTGCTGACTCCCCTCTCTTCGGTATATGTTTCTCGATGTTTCTTGATGCGAGGTCCTATGCTGCTGAGGCCAGCCTGCTGAGCCAGTAGTATCATCTACGAAGCATATTGTAGTTAAGCGAGAGTCGCGCATACGAAAGTCCTTTGTTTACGCGATAAGTGCAGTTTTAAATCATGAGGACATGTCATTTTAGAGTGTGGTGTCTTATTCGAGATACCCCGGGTCCGAGACAGACCTAGAACACGGTGATCTCGATTCCATTTCTTAATCGATTCCCAGCGCCATGGTTGGTCATGGTTATTGCATAGTGTCTTTTTTTTTCCTGTCAGCTCGAAGCTCTAAATCCGCCAGCAGCGGTATTCTTCCGCTTCCTTCCAGTAAGAAACGCGGGATGGCCCGTACCAGAAGAGACGGGAATTGGGCTATCGTGACCGGTTATAAACTTGCTTGCATTTTGGGAACGCCATTGCGTCTGTCAACGCAACCCCCACGCCATTTACGTTAGTGTCAGTGAATAATATAGTAAGCCCGTCTGAAGCCGGTTGTGACGCCACAACAACGTGGCTTGCTGCAGTGTCGCATGGCGTATTGCGGGCGCAAAAGCAATAAGTGAGTCTCATCTGCAGCGACTTTTAGACAGGTAACTGGAGGCGGCGGGGGCGTTCTTAGTATACATAGAGGTTTTCGCGTGATATAACTCTTCCGGGGTGTACACATGGCGCGAAGGGCTGAACAAGCTGGAGGAGACAACGCGGCCGCGTAAAGAAAGGAGGGGCCTGTCAACGTGGCTGTGGGCAGACAGCTCTTTTTTCGGACAAGCGAAGCCACGCCATTGGGTTCCGCTGCCGTGGGCCGGGGACCGGAAAGATAAGGTAATGCATGCCTGGGACTTGCGTGCGTGCTAACGAAATTTACGAAAGAACAAAAAGGAGCCCAGCGCCGTGGCTCCGCCCTATGTATACACCTAAGTAGGGTCTCTCGGCCGATTAAGCTTGTCGCATTTGACCTTCGACCCGGTAGCATGACCCTAAATACACTGTTATTGAATCTAGCCTGCGTAAACCTAATTAGAGCGACAGCTAGTCCACTTACTGGTAAATCCTGACAACCAATGTCCCAAACAGTAATAGCCTATGAGTTAACGATATCGGCTATGAGCCAAGACTCCCATTTTCGCTAGTAGCAAGTAGACACCTTGTCACGATGACCAATGGTGGAGTGGCGCAGGCGGCGCTGATGAACGGAATGGGCGACATTCCTCGAATTTCATGGGGGAATAGCTGACGTGACGGTGTTCGTGATAATTTGTGTGACCACGTATGAGGCATGTGGCCTGTAGTTCGAAACCACTTGAGTGTTTCGACAAGTCTCTCGCAGCAGTAGTGAGCTGCGATAAGCAGGGTCGCCTAATTCTCCAGCAATAGGAGAGGAGTTTGATGTGCCGAAGGATTGTTATCCCTCTTGGGCTTGTGTAACAAACTCCATTTTTGCACTTCGAAAATAGGGGTCTGTGCCCCGCCCTTTGTTGTTCATGAACCTGGTGTTCGGCGCCGGCTTGACTGGATATACAATCCTATCTATCCTTGCGGAGGTCTTCTCCGTCGAGTTCGTGCCGCCAAGTCATCGCCCCTCAATACTGCCATCCATCAACTGAATCCCATGAGTCGGGGAGGAGACCACAGCGAATCCCCGTGCCTCACATCAGCATTCTAGTAAAGTGCTCACTGCAGATCTGCAGGGCATTTTTGATTGTAGCCCAACCATTTCATACCAGCAAGTGGGATTTTCTACCTAACTTGGCGTTGGCAATCTTTTAGCCCTATGTTTCTTTAAATGTGCAACGCAACGTCATTGGATCACTCCAAGATCGCAGATCCCGCTCGCGGGAGGTCGGGAACTCTCTTTCATGCCCGCTGTGGAGATGGAGGTTCGGGTTCGTATGAAGAACCTGGAAGAAGGGATCCCGCTTGACCAGGTACACATGCCCAGATTGAAAGAGGTTCAGAATCCATCCTCCAAGCGGACCTTTGTTTACGACAAGCCCTGCCAAGTTCGCTAATAGCACATTGCATATGGATAAGAAAATAGCCTTCTTACGAGGATTCTTGGTCCGCGTGAGGAAGACAATCGATTCGGGTCTCGGCCAACTTCGACCCGCTGTGGTGGGATTTTTACGAGGAACATCAACCTAGAAGTACTAAAAGCTCACCTTATTATTATTAATCAGCTAAGGTAAGGTTGCTAAGATAGTGTATGTAGTCAGCACGCTTAAATTCATGCTTAAACTTGAACGGGCCAGGCCTTTTAGAAGAGGGTCTGGGGCGAGATCCCTCGTGGCCGCCAAGCTGCCAAGCGGCGTGGTCGGGGCTTTAGTGGGCGTCAGCCAATGCCAATGCTTGAGTGAGATCAACAGCAAGGGTATTTTCTAACAGGTACCATAACAGCATAACAGTGCTGTTTGTCATAACTATCAGCGTGACCGACACTTGTCCGTACGAGAGAAATTGTACCTATATACATCCCCCCCCAAAAAGGACGCGAGTCATGCCGCAGAAGACAATAGGTAATCTGGAGACATGCTTATATTTTCGGGATCGCCGGCTTTTGGTAGCCGCATGCAGTTCCCGCCTCTAAATAACAAATGCCAACAAACAAAAAAAATGAGATGTTTAATGTAGAAGCAATATTTGTTTGCTCCATGGGTAGTCGCTTAGGCTATGCATGATCCGAGAGAGTCCGGCTCACCGACTATTGCATCAACTCTCTTGTGCGTTTCCGGGTTTCTGTTCAAACTCACGCAACGATTGTGCCCTATATGGAAAGCATACATATGCACCCCAGGACAGGAACAAACAAGCTTGAATCCTCTTGAAACCCTAAATACTTGTAAATAGTATATTTGGAATATTCTTAGCCACACAGGAAATAGGATTGATTAATCATGCGAGCTTGATGTCATGTGCTGGATGATAGATGCGGCTTTGAAGGATTGATCCATCCGGGCGAGTAAATTCCATGGTCCGGACGCCTGCCATATGCAATTCTGGCGGGTTGCCAAATGTGGCTTAAGCGATATCAAGACTACTAGGTAGCGTGCTACGGGCTTCTTCAATAGACCGACAAACCTTCCGAGGGTAGCGAGAAGCTAAATGTGATCTTCGCTCTCCAAAATCTCCAGAAACGATCAATGAAGAGCCGTATGCCGGCAGTTTCACGATCTCATGCATTGTAATGAAACGTGAGGAAGGGGGAGTGATGATCTTCGGTGTTCATATGGCCTCATGTCGGTCTCTTTTCAACGGGTGAATAGCTGCGGGACTCTTCACTGTACCCGCGTGCCAATGATCGGCCTCGAAGCCACGTTGCCGGCGGCACTGGGGTCGCTGGGGTCGCTGGAGTCGCTGGAGTCGCTGGAGTCGCTGGAGTCACTGAGGTGAACACCGTTAATATCGAAGGGTGAGATACAACGGTGATATCCTTCGCCTCTCCGTACGTAGATTGGTAACGAGAGACGTTTGCTTTTTCGCATACCCTATGTATGCAGCGTCAATATGTTTGCCTACTGTACTATTTTTGACCTTTGTCTGACAATAGCAAGCAAAAAGGTATTGGCTTAATTATTTGGATCTGTTGCCGGTGACCGAGAAAGTGCTTAAAGTGCTTAAATTGAGGACCCATACACCACCATTTTTACTCGGTGCCCGCATAAATCTCGGTAAACAGTTCCCATGATGCTTAAAACGATCTAGATGTATATTAGTTCCAATAATGCTTACCCCTGAGGCGTGAGATTTTACGTGCATGCGCTACCTATGATTATTGAATATATATTGACTTGTGGCTTTCAAATACGATATCATTTCAACGACCTGACCCCTCGTATATATAAGCATAATCATATAATCGTGCCCTCGAACGATATACTTAGTTACTACCAGGTCGTCTCGAGTTTGGTACAGATATGTAGCCCAGACTAATATTAGACTTTTTCCCCCCATGCCAAGCTGAATTACCATAGCGCCTAGGTTCTAAGGCTGTTAGCGGAGGAGCAATTAGTCACCGCCCAGGACTCACAGCATATCCATCGATGAGGTGAGGCCCATAATTGTGCCGTGTAACCCGGGTCCTCGAGGCAATGTTACTCGGACATGACAGATGAGACGGAGTTGAGCAAAAACTACTCAAGTCATACAAAAAACGTCGTGCTCATCTCAGCATGACCAAAGAGGTAAGGGGGCCCCGAAAACGGTGCCGTTCTATCCAAGAATGAGAATGTCAAGGAGTACAGAAACCTAAAAGGAGGTTCAAATAGTAGGACAGACGATGTGATTAAACTGCGGCAACACAAAGGCCTGTTGTAATGCGTCTCAGGGTTGGCGTGACGGCCACTCTATAGGTCGTTCGGATTCGCGGCTCGACAATCGAGACTTGCTTTGTTTGAATTGGTCCGTCGAGGGCCCTAAAGCTCTACTCGCTGGCAAGCTTCACAAGAGCAGATAGCTCCCCTGACTTATACTATGCAAACGCATCTTGTTTAGCGAGTGGCTGTTGGCGGCGCCAGTGTCTACCTCCTTGTCCACACTTGCTGCACCTCGTCTAACCATGGGGAAAGCCTAGACCGATCTGGGGTGATCCCTCGCTCCTTGAGGGGATGTGGACTGTATCCTATCAAACTTCAGAGCATCAGAAGCACTCTTCGCAGACAGCTTTCTGGCTCTGGAAACTGAGAAGAGCGACGGCTATTCGGCCCATAGGATAACATGAGCAATTGCTTGAACGACACCATTTAAGCTTCTGTGTGTTCCCAGGACGTGTGACAATACGTTTATTACGATTGTGCCGTTCCCTTTTGTATCACACAATTTGCTGACATCCGCCTGTCGGACGTCCTTGCCATCATTCTCTAATGAAATAGGTTTGATGGAACTTGGTTCATAGAGTTATTCCTATTTGCACGGGTTAACATGAATAGTCGATCTACTCGGGACTTTTGCATGAGGATGGATGGAGTATGGAGACTCTTTCCAGCACTAAGGAAAGGCAATAAGCGGATATCGCATTCCTCATGCGGCGAACTTTCAGTGCCTATGTAGAGATAACCCTGGACTAGATAGAATTAGCTAGGTTAGTACGAATAAACAAAGATTGACCTAATCTTCGGAAGGATTTCTCTATGTACCTAACGTATCAGCTCGGCGAGCATCTTTCAGGCATACATATTTCGAAAAGCGAGTTTGGGCGCGGGTTCCAATATCTTGGTAACCCTCCTTTGTCATTAGAAGGTTCAGCTATGAGCACTAAGCAGCTTGCATGTCCGTGTCGTACGGTGCTAGGTATGTAAATATGTAGGTAATTTATGAGGACTTGACATTGAAATACCTACGGTACCTAGGTACATAATATTATTCTATTAACTCACAGATTGATCATGTCATGTCCATGTCTGCACGGTCTAGGCAGTTGATGCGCATATAGTGTAGATAGGTACCTAAGTACATACGTACCTATATTACGGTAAGTTGGGAAAGTTGTAACGCTCAGCGTAAATGCCTTCCAGGGTTCTGTGCCTTGTTACTTATTTCCTTAAAAAAAAATCTTGGATGACTCGCTGCTGGAAGGAGGTACAATGTACTAGGCTGTGTTGGTACCGGCTACTGGAGCCTTGGAATTCTTGGCGACGGGCGCTAAATGTCCCCTGTAAAGTGGGTGTGGGTACAGAGTTACCTGAGCCTCTGGGAGATGCTTGGACCGTGCAACCGTAAGAATAAAAAAAGGTAAAAACTGGAAAGAGCCGTTGCAAAATAAGGTAATAAGCTTGAATTAATTGGGAAGCTTAATTATTCTTACTATTATCGTAATATCCGTTTTCTACTTACCTACCCGCACTTTCCCTTGCCTCAAAATTCCATCATCTCGTCATAATTTATTATTACTTTTTTCCTTACATCTGTCTATCTGCCCGTCCATTCTATCTATTCTCACTATCATCCATCTCACCCCAAACCTCTTCCCGATATTGATTGATTTATTGCCCACTCCCCTGGACGAGAGGCTCCGCGTCAATCTGTGCTTGTTTCATATATCGCCACTAACGGTCTTCGAGAAATCCCACCCGAAGGCTGAATATCGACCTGCAGCCGCAAGCGTGGGGATTAATACCAGATCGGCATTATCAGGAGTTCACATTACAGTGTGTGTCCTCGGCATCTTCACGAAAATTGAACTTGCGTGAGAGGCAGGACGAGAACCAGATCTAGGAGGGGGTCAGCTATTAGATGGTCCAGGACCGACGTATGGGAAAGCAAAAAAATAAAAAAGTGATTGAACTTGGTCGACCCCAATTCAGCCTTCCATTCCTACCGTACATAGACCTTTTTTACAGCAAGGGTCTCTACTGGAGCTATCAATACTAGTTCCTAACTTCACACGTGTCCAAGCACCAACCATTTTCTTGTCAGCTCCGCGAAGGAGGCTCGATAACGCCATTGCTGACTCGGGACTCGGGATTCATCACTCATCAACCCACCCAACAACGTCGCGCGTCTCCAACGTCCGTAAAACCGCTTCGACTCAAAACTTAAAAAGTACGGGGTACCTAAATCCAGGTTAGCAAGCATCTCCAAGCATTTCCAAGCCTTTAGTTTGAGTCTGCAACCACACGCACTTCTGCTATTGAACTTTGTTTTAGACTACCACCCTACATCGTGCCATTACATCACACGAACAATTACTTACAGATGCTGCAGAACCGTTTCTTAATTTCATTCCGCCGTCTTTTTAAGGTTCCCAATTTAACTCGATAACTTTAAAGCCACTTGGTGTTCTGCCAACTGTCTAAGGGCGATACTACCACATCGGCCACGTCTGACCTGGCACACATTCCGAAAGCACTCCTCACGCTTCGGGAGATCTCTATCGCCTGGTTGGGTATATTTACTAAAAGCATCGTTGTCGGGAAATCCTCGAGATTCTATTATTGAAAATCTTCGGCATCACCCAGGTGCCTTACCTTTCGCATTCTCGCCGGAATCTCACAGGTCAATCCCACACATAGTATTCAAAGTGGGTTTGATACGCTCAATTCGACTCTTTCATTTACTTTCACTGCGGCCTCAGGCCGGCCGGTAACTTACTAGGTACGTATGTTATTTCGTTTACCCCATTCCCATCGCTTTCAGATCTATTCTTCAATGCTCCTATGACAAGCCTAATATACACAACACCAAATCTTGCACCCAACCCACCGACAATGTGATAGCAAAGCATATAATTTTCAGTTAAGGGTACTATGATACTCATAACGCCTCATTAAAAATTGTAGATCTGTCTAGCTAGACACTAGCCGATCCACGGAAGAGCATCCTTATAAACATTCACTGCATTAGTATCGCTAAGGAATTCCCCTTCCTCTTTCCTAAAATCTCCACATCACTGAAATTGTTCAGAAGTCATACATCCCTCAAATATCAAAGTCCTGCCCCAATACCATAATCCGTACCCTGCAGCCCTGGTCGGCTTGTTAGAGTACCCATCCGAAATACCTTTATAAGCATAAAGGGTTTGTTGTACTAAATCAATCAATTCTAAACTCGATAACTTCGACCGGAAAAGCTAACAAGGTACCTCTAACAAGGGATCCACGAATCTGGACACCTCGGGTATAGCACGTAACGGCTGGGTCATTAACAGTTTAGGGTCCGGACTATCGACTCGAGTTGCCCGCAATTCAGAAACGCCAAGCCAGCACGCGCATTCTCAGTCTCTTAGCTATCAAGGCCGGGGTCAAGTCCAACCACGCAAGCTTCATTAACCCACCCCAGCAATCTTCAGCCGCCCACTGTCTGGATGACCCACCGTTAAAGCCTATTTGTGGAGCTGGTATGGTGGACCTCTGGGATTACAAGAAGCTAATTATCTGGCAAGGAATCAAGGAGCGCCTTTCGGTTTTTTCTCCTTCGATTCTAAATCGATTCTAAATCTACTAATTTTGACAACATTCCACCGAAGTTCTCTCGCCATAAACTATGGGGGAGATGGAGACCTATCACGGCTACGTTCGCACACCAGGCGATGCAATCAAGTTATTCGAAGCATGCAGACTAGGTTTATTACCCCGGGTTCAGAGACGATTATCAGAGAAAGAAAGACAGTCCATCAGATCCGGCTCGGTTTTTGTATGGGATGAGAGGGAAGCTGGCATGCGCAGATGGACTGACGGCAAATCATGGAGTGCAAGTAGAGTTTCCGGCAGCTTCCTAACATACAGAGAGATGGAGGGTAAGCGAGGGACTACATTTGGTGCAGCACGACGAAGCAACGGGAGAACGCCGGATAGTGGTCGACTTAGTGACGAAGACCCGGATGGCGAACCTGAGGGCTATCGATATAAGGCTGATGGTCTCATGAAACAGTCATTCAGCATCACAACGTCTCAGGGCCAGCATCTGCACTTAATTTCCTACTACTCTAGACCGCACGCCGGGGCTCCTGATCTGCCTCAACCAAGCACTGATCCTCAACTCCGACATATCGTCCCCGCGAAAGGAATGTACCCTGAGTCGAGCTTACACGATACCAACCCTCCTGCTTTGACTAGAGCCCCTATGCAGCCATATGCCAGCCATAACGGTGCGATTGAGCAACCACCTTACAATGCCTATGGAAGTCCCTGGGCATCACAACCGTGGCAAACCCCGTGGCCGCCCTCACCCAACCAAACTCCGCCTTGGGCACAAGGGAAGCTCACGCCGGAAATGAAGCCTCAGGCTCGACCTCAACCACAACAGCCCGTGCAAAGACCGCCACAACTTCCACCGCTACCACCCACTTCCGCGCCATCAGCTCAGGCACCGATTTATCCCAAGACTCTTGGTTACGAGAACGAGCGGTTATCCGCACCCAGTCTGGGTAGACCTTACCCGATGCTTAGACACGGAAGCATGTCTCCACAATCAGAACATCTTCAGATCCAAGCTGCGCAAGCGGCTCAGGCTGCACAGGCCGCGCAAGCCGTGCAAGCCGTCATCGACCCCCGCCTATCGGCGACGAGCGCACGAAATCCTCAAGGACCACTCCCCGCGATACCATCAGCATCACGGGGGCTGACTCCTCCAAGAACTCATTCTGTATCGCCGCCGAGAACGATGGGCCCGGAGAGCGTAAATGGCAATGCAAATAAGGCGAGCTTGTCAGCGCTACTCAACCGGACCCCCGCGAACTCGGAGCCGAACAGCGCAAACCCAGGTAGCAATAACAGCGCTGGTAGCTCACCGAGAGCTCTTTCAGCGGGAACACCCGGCGTGCCGGGTGCCTCAGATATGTTTAGAGGGGAAGACAGTAGGGCTATTCGTTCTCTAAACCGCAATCTCTGTATTTGAAGAATCACGGGGGGTTATTGCATCGCTGAGGCGTCTAAAAAATTGCATGTTTAGTGAACGGCGGCCTGGTTATTTTTATTCTCTTTGGCACGAATTTTCTTAGTATCTACGAACGAGGCATCTTCAGCAGGACGGAGTTACGGTTTACTTTGCGCTACGTTCACGGAAGAGCGCGGATAATCCCATGCATTGTCACGGCGCTTTTCGTAAATAGCTTGGCAGCGCACAAGGGATTATGGCGTCCTAATGGATCGGCATCTCTACGGGGCCCCAAGGCCTCAGGGCAGAATCAAAGGTTGAGAGGAGAGGGTAGACAGGTTGCGTTGCGATACCATGGGATTAGAGGTTGAGTTTGAGCGCCTGCGTTAGTTTTAACAATTCACCATTATTGCGAATGAATTTTTCCCTTCAACGATTTCTCGTCCATTCTGTATACACCTTGCGTATTGTTACTACAGTAGACCACCACGGAGAAACCACGGAGAAGGTAAGAGAGCGTATGAACGCGTATGAGGTTAAGGAGGAGGTTACAGGGATTCGTGATCCGCATGATGGACCATGCGATTGTATAAAGTCAAAAAGTCAAACACGACACACCCCTGTAACACATCCGTTTATTCTTGCCTGCGTGTGTCTTCGACATCCATGTCGCAGCGTGTCAATCTCCCCATGAAATTTGACAAGGTTTTGCTAATCCAAAGTTTACCTTAACCGTCGATGAGCCACGACTGGGGCCATGATTCTAGGTCTCCCCGCTATATAGGTAGCTATGTATGTGTGGAAATACGATACGCGCACATAGCATACTACATACTTGTTACGTATAACCATACGTATGTGTATATACCTATATAAGGAGATAGACGCAAAGAGAATTTGTGCAGTGCCCATATTCATTTGTGGTGATTGCAGAATAATCACCAAGGCCCTTGCTCTCACTCACATGACCCCATACCGAAAATGAAAAACTTATCATCTACTTGGGTAATCTACATACGGGTAGAAGATGAGATACGCCTTACCGCTATTATCATGGTGCGGTATGGGCCCATACTCATGCTGGAATTGTATGACATCTGCGACGCACATACCACGAAGCCAGCGCGTCTCCTTGTAGCAACGATGCAAGATTTTTTCCGCAAAGAGATATATACCCGGGTTAGGTGAGAGTGGATGAGGTTTCGTTTCATTTTGTTCTTCGTATGTTCCATTTTGGGTCGACGTCCCTGCGTACGTGTTTGCCCCACAATCGAGACAGAAGTCAAACCCGACATGTGGGTAAGCTGTCGTATGTAATAATTCCTCCAGGGGTGTTTCCCAGTTCCAGCATTACCTTATCTTAGCTAAGGTTATTCCCATCTTTCTCTTGGCTCGGGGATTCTTTCCTCCTTTAACTCTTGTCTTGCATACACTTCACTATACATAGAATCGGTACATGTACGGTACAGTAGCCGAGCAGTCCGGCAGTATGTGACCTGAAACTCTCTCATTGTTCTACTATGGAATATAGGTTGCATAATGCGATCCTCAAAAAGCAAGTACATATATGTAGGTAGAGACAGGGATCTCACTGCCTGCCGCGAACCCGGTAGCCCCCCCAGCCTTTATTACTGCGTAGGGCTTTTTTGGAGTTCAACCGGGTGATCCTGCCCCTTAACTTTAATTTTTCTCCCAAAAGAAGGTTAAGTTTAGCGCTGCCGATCAATGGGCAAATGACGTCTGTCCTGTCATCCTTGTGCGACCTGACATCCCATCCCATTTCAACGTTCGAAAGCGCCCGCCGGACCCCAAACGCTGAGGCCAATAACAGCGCGGCAATTGGGTTTAGCCTCTTGGGGTCGGAAAAGTCTATGGTTATTATATTTCTCCATATGCAAAGATTTAACGGCAGATAAAGACACATACACGTGAAAGGAATTAGAGTATGTATGTACCTTATTTACCAATTCAACTCGGTATTGAAATACATTGTATGTTACCTAACGTACTAAGTAAGGTCTTTCTCAGCTGTACAAGGTACTATTGCAACCTATCCACCCTTCCACTTTACGTCAGCCTTCATATAATACACTAGTAACATTGAATAGCCTACCTACAATACTTGGCGATTTGCATTGAGGTTAAGGGTGTCACGGAATAATCCATCTACACTACGTGTGACTAATAACCAGGAAACTGGAGAACACACTATGTATGAAGTGAAATGCCATGTGGGACGGGAGGAGCATAAGAACCACATCTATCTAATCTAACTTACCAAAGGAGATCACCGATAGCGGATGGTTAGAAATGCCAGGGTACTAGTATTCCTAGTATTCCTAATTTTACATACTTGTCTCTGCCTGCTTGGCCGCATTAACCGGACAGAAAGGAACACGATAATCACAATTGGCAATTCCATGGGGAGGGAACACATGAAAAAGACCAATGCTGTCTCGTTATTATTAGTATCTCCTTGATATGGTTAGTCAGCAGAAGGAAAAGGAGTGTGGGAGGGCGCGTCTAATAGTAGTTATGCTGGGTTAGTCATCCATCGTGCGGTTGGATTCAACAAGCGGAAACTTTTCCCCGCCAGCAGCCCCGCCAATACATTCCCATTCCCATATTTGAAGGTAGCCAGGTATGTACCCAGTGTCAGCACGCAGAATTAGCAGCGCGGTAAGGACCCGCAGGATTATATAATACGCGCGTTCCTGGTACCTACATACCTTAGGTACCTACCCTATGTACATGTAGATATGAGATTTAGGATCATATCTAATATTACAATAGTACATATTATAAAAGTACGTGCAGCGCAGATACGGCACATGGAAATGTCGTATGGGAAATGGGGTCTCCCCTCTACCCTGCCACTCCCTCAGGGCTACACCGCCTCAAGCCCAGACACTTCAATCTTCGGGAGAGGCTGCGGCACAATTAGCCATTCGTTGCTACGAACTTGACATCCATACCTACCGTACATGTACCTATTATATTATCTCTTTGAAATGCATGGTACCTCTGTTGTTTTCCCCCCTCGTCTTTGCTATGTGCATGCAATGCATCTTCGGCTCCGAATACTGCGATTCCTCCGAAGGCGCAGTCAGTCAGTCAGTCAGTCAGAACAGATGCGTAGACTTTTTGGTTGAGATGAAATGTCCATGCGCTCGAATATCGATACCGAAGGAGGAAATAGATGACCCCAGCGTACCCAATTCAGTCTTGTAAACCCACACTGCCACTCCATAACAGTGAAAAAGGGCGCTACGTTTGGTATGTAACATCTACGGTAGGCGATTAGACGCTAAGCTTTCAACGGACTTTAGATTAGATGGTCAGAATGATTTGCTTGACGGAAATATCCGAAAGGTCCCTTGTTATGTACGGTACATGGAGTTCGTGCCTATCAGTTCCTTGTGTTAATTACCTAATATTAGCTGTCAGGAGCGAAATACTCAAATCCAACGCCAAGCTGAGGAGGTGTGTATACGCCTTTGGTCCTTTAATCACTTGATAATTCGAAGGTTAGGGGGTACTTTACGGTATAAACATCACACTGCCTCTTAAGGGTCCTTGTCACCTTGACTTGGCCTATAGCGCTCGATTACAGGATCAATTTCTCATACTTTTCAACGCCATTCTAATCCTTAAATTAGGAGATACGGCAAACGCCAACTCGTATTCAATAATATACGGTACAAGAGCGTGTCCAATAGAAATACAGATTACTCCAGTCGGTAGGGCAGATTTACATCGATCCTGGCCGGTAGAATACACCAACAAGGAAGATGCTAGCAAGTTGTTGGTTAGCTAGTGTATTGTCATCGAGGAACTTCGTATTTATGTATCTGTCTAAAATCATGTGATCCGTACTTTATAGCCTATGCCATTTTCTATACTCCAAAAATGGCCCTCCCTATCGGATTAAAAGAGAAGCCCGAGGGTTATACTCGCCGAATATCACTTGAATGTCTACTCCCTCGGCATTTTATTCATTCATGGTAGGTGTGAATATGCTACTCTGACCCGATCTATGGAATCTTCGGCAGGTAACAAGCCAGGGGAGTAACATGCTCGGCTATCTGAGCCTAACAGAATGCACCCACGGTTGACGTCTGATAATCTCGGCATCCCCGTGTTGAGGTCTCCGATCATCTGCCTAACTACGAGGCCTTGATGGAGCATTAATAATATTTTGAAAGATCATTTCCCGGAAAGGCGGCATGAATATGACGAACGGTTGTGGGTTCGTTATGGGAACATGGAAATATTCTACCTTGTAAAGGCCCGACCTCCGTAATTTCCAATAGGAGATTCAACTTGTGGGGGGTTGTCTCGACTTAGTAACAAAAACGTCCACGTACGCCTTGTCCAAAACTCGTATTAGTTTTCATTAGTAACCGGCCGAATTCTTCGGCAACGAGATCGTTCAATTCACGTAGACTAAAGACGAACTCGCCACGGCGAGTTTCGAATTAAACCGTAGAATACATGCTCTTAAGTCTTGAGCTTTGCTGTACTCAACAATAGGTACGTACCTACTATACTTAGGAGGTGCTTTGTAGGTTGAGTTCGAAGAACCTACCTAAACATACCTAATATAAATCCCACATAAGAAACCCGTCCTCTAAACTAACTCCATATGTAAATAAGCGAGTAAGCTTTCTCCGGTGAGATTTATTGCGTGACTTTCACGAGTAGAATATAACAGACTGTTTCTCAGTGATGATGGCTAGAGTTTAATATAGGGTTGTTGCCTTTTAAAGATATGTATCTCAGATTGCTTGTCATGTTAACCTATATATTACAGATAGGCCGTTACGAGAGGGCCTTGATGTGCTCTGAATCACTCGGACTAAGAAAAGTTATACTGAAAGATTTCAATGCTACGGTTAGAAATTTTAACTCTCCCAGCCTCAACAGTGAAGGCCTTGTAGAACTTTGGTGTCATGTGGCGCACTATAGATGAAGGGAAGAAACATGTTGTTCTGCAAGGAGCTGGAAACTATCTGGTTACGGTCGTGGTATACATAAAAGATGCCTCTTTGTCTGCCACGTCTATCATCTGACACTTAGGCCGAGAACAAAGAGTCCAAAGCATAGAGAATTCTCTTCACTTAAGCACTTTGACTAGACATCCTCTGAGATGTCTGGTGCTCAAGATATCTGTAGATAGACGCAGGCTAAAACTACTCGAAGTTAGCAAGTAAAGATTCTTAGACTTGTTGAGAGTTCCCTGAATGCCTGTATATTCATTTCATTTCGATTTACTTAAAAGTTTTGGCTGGGATCCTATAAACGTTGTGTGCTAGATTGAGATGACATAGCTTTACCTGCGAAGTATGAAACCTTCCCGTGACCATGCGTCTTAGATTGACTTGATCAGGTGGGAGGAATAAACCTATATTGGGTGTTCATGTGGTCTATAGAACCCATCAAGCTTATCATAACACTGGCTAATTTAGTGAATCGATGGCGAGAAACTCGGTCTCAACTTGAAGTAGGGCGAATATATGTCGACTTACATGGCGTAGCACAAGAGGGAGATATGATCATTCTGGTATCTACTTAGAGCGCACAATTGGAGAAAAGGTTAAACTTTGACTTGGTTCCTTGGTCTCAATGCTAAGTCTAGTAGGTGTGGTTGAACTGATATGAAGTTATTTTTAATTTTTGATTCAAGACCGATATATTAATTAAAATGCATGGTTCTATTTTAGTTGAGGTGTACTTTTGGTCTGGCATCATCATAATATTCCAATTTACCTCTATCAAGAAAACGCCTTGGCAGCTGCCAGGTCAGTAGCTCCCTAGACGTCTATTGCGTCAGCAAGCCGACGGTGAATATGAAATGCTACTTACCTTGACTCATCAACAACATATACACATTGTAACGAAATCCTATTACAGGAACAGGCAGGCTGCGGGACTTCACCGTATGCACTGCCGATTATAATAATTGTAGTCAAGAGCATCAAGGACGCCGGCTAGGTGAACTACCGTAGCCATGACAACCAGGATGTGAAAGATCTGATGCGAAGAACCATAAATGTCGAATGTTCCTGGGCTGATGCTTTCAGGAAACCTCGTCTGCACGACCCATTAGGCACTGATTCGTTACCCATAATTTCTTACCCTTTCTTCCTTTTCCTGCCAGGAGATAACTAAAAACAGGAAGCGACATCTAAAAGATAAATGGTAGTAATTAGAAATAGAGGGATGAGCGGCCAACTTACGGCGTACACGATGGCCCCGAGCAGGAACAAGCCTCCTTCGGCCAGATAGTAAGGCAAACCTGACTGCCTCATCATCTGTTCAAAGCCAAACATGACAATACCATGAATGATGGGAGCTAGGCCCGAGAGTCCCGTACACACGAATGTTAACAGACGTAAGGTGCGCCACCGGGGCCCTTGGAATGTCGGCGCCAGCACGATGACGATGGATATTGCTGACAGAGACCCGATCTGTGGACATCGCAAGGGTAATCCGTCAGTCCAATGGCACTTATATGTATAGTAGGCGTGGATCCGGACCGGCCGCTTGCTAGCCTAATAAAGCACTGAATACCAAGGACAAACAGAGCGTGATTACTTGCCATAGACCAGTATATTTTTCTTTCCAGCGTCTCACACCAAAAGCCAACATAGATGCCAGATACGAAAGATCCTAGAATTAGGAGGATGATGCCAACGAAGTCGAGGCGCAGCCAAAACGCTTCTACCTGCCGAGAGTGACACATGAGTGTGTGATAAGCACTTGACAGGCCGAGACACGCGACCGCGGAAAGTAACAAAGCTGCCACAACTCCTGCGTCGCCGCTACTACGGCCCTGCAAGTGCGCTAATCCATAAACTATCCCACTAACGAGAAGTGCTGCGGCTGGCACTAGATGTGTATAGATGTTCATGGTTTCATTGTGCATGTAGATCCAGCTGCCAAAGCACGCCTTCGCCGAATGCGACACGGGCCGATAGCCTCGTCGGATGTATGGATTGTCCTGGTACCATTCCGGGATCTCCTCATACGAGACTAAGTGGTGACCGTGGTGGTCCCGATGCTTCTCGCTCTGCGAGCTCCTTGGGGAAACCTCAGCACTGTCGAAATTTGATTGCTGCTTCTCATCTGCCGATGATCGGGGCTCGGCGGATGAATCGCGGCTGGCGTTGATTTCGGTCGATTGCGACAACATGATGGCATATCTTCGCTTGCGGAGGTAAAACAAAGCGTGTAACAGGCCTCTTTTCGTCTCACTCTCGTTTCCTTCTCTACTATTGAATGCCAGCTCTGAGTCGGGCGAGGCACCTGTGCGGAGCGGCAGGGCGGGGTTGGTGATTTGTCCCGCTTGTCGGAATTTGCCAACTTCTGCGAGTTGGGCAGAGAAAGGACCTTGAGGGAACTAGAACGAGAAATTCTATCAACAGATTAAAATATCTCAATTACCAACCGTATAGAACATTATTGACTACAGATAATGACATCATTGGAAGTCGGGTGAAGCCCCTTTTGAGTATAGTGGACCATTGTAAGTAAACACTTGTTGCAAATATCTCCGAAGACCTCGGGTAGACATAAAACCGAGTGCAGATGATGCGAGGTTCGCTGACTTTACCGATTCAAGAAGTGATGCGATACATCCTTCGTTTCGCCACGAGCGGTACATCATTAGCCGCTTCTGATCTCTTAGACTGACGGACACAGATAATCATATGCGGAAGACCTTGTCACCGGCATGGCTACCTATACGCAAAATCAAGACCAAGCAAATTGCGAATTATATGAACTGGATAACAATAGCTTTGGCGTATGAATATTTGATCCAATGCTGACGGTCCTGAACCAGCTCAAACAGGATATTTGATTTATCGCATGTCGCGGTGATAATATTAACCCACTTGGGCTGTTTGTCCTTTATGACATACAAAATAAATAAAACTATAAGAAACTGATCGCCGATAAAGTGGCCTAGATTTGGGATACTTAGAACCGAGCCGAAAGAATTGAAAACCGTGCAGAATAGAAACATATTGAGCCGATGCTTGAAGCGATTGAGAGGAATAGGGACTCGAATGTTCACCTAAGACAAATTGGGATAAATAAAATACTTAATCATATGGACTTACTGTATCTTAGCCCATCTGCAGCTTTTCCGGACGAATGCATCGCTCAGTAAACGTCGTCTGCCACTTACAGACTATGCTTGGAAATAAGTAACGAGGTAATGCCAAAGTCTGAGAATAGGATGGGAGGCGGGCGGGAAAACTTTCGCGGACATTCTGCACGGGTGTTCAGCTCAGTCGGCGTTAGCCTCGTTATTCGGATTCTTGATTGGACGCAAAGGACCTTAAGCCCGGTGTAGAATCCATTCCTTAAATGCAGTTGTTGAAAGATTCGGATAAGGACGCTTCATTGCTTATCGTCGGCCAATATGAGGTGTGGGTAATACACCGTTGAATCTAGGTCCAAGTCAATGCGCCATCTTCCGGTCATGAAGTAGAAGCTCCTGTGTAAGATGAAAAGCCCGAGCGTGTTGAATGGCTCGATGCTTATCAAATAGCATAGCGTTCATTGATCGACAGGAGCTTGAGAAGTGCCTATCAGAGGGTTCTTTGGTATTGCGTTCCATCGCGACGAAGAGTGCGCTTCGACAAACTGGAAATGCTGCTTGAGTGAACCAGCCCAAGATTTGTGCTTCGTCCAAGGCTTCTCTACCACCTTCGCCCTTCTAACCGCTGCAAATAACCGGTATCTCGCAGATAATACTGCTTTACGAGACGACCGGATCGAACTGGTTTTGAAGTGCTGAGACGATAGTCGACTTAGAAATGGCTTCGCATACTGGGATAGCCACAGATTAGGCGAATGCGTCGTCAAATTCGGCGGACCTGCAGCGCCGCATACCATGAACTAGACACCCATGGGCGCTTGTATGCTATTTGGGATATTATTGTCTTGTCCTCGACAAAGCTGTCCTGCCCTTGTTGCCGCATCTTTGAAATATCTATCCAAATGATGAGCATTAAAAATGATATCGGAATTGGCTGAATATTCTCTGCGTTTAGGAGATAGTGATATCAACCTAATAGACCTTCACAATCCAAGTGTTGGCTGATTATCCGCTAGTTGAAAGATGTCGTGGTCATGCTGAAGACTTGAGAACGCGTTGGCGGTCATATGGGTGACGTGGACACCGCAATCGCGAATCATAACCCCACATAGCAGTCCATACTCACTTGATCCATGAAATACTAGTCGAGACGATGATAAATGCCAGGGGAGCTAACTTAGCAGATTGAATCCAGGTTGATATTGAAAAGCGTGTGTACGAGCCTATTCGCGACAAGTTGTTTTCGCCTGCAGCCCCTGGGTATGTGCAAGAATGTGGTTCGTCGCGACAGACATCACACTCGGTACAAGTGTCTCAGGGTATTGAGTCGTAGTTGTCGAACTAAGATTGTGATAAGTCGATGAAACGAGAAATAACGGCCCTTTACTTGTTAGAATATAAGGGGATGGTGATCTGGTAACCCTGCGTTGTTGCTGTCATGATACGCGGCGCGACAAACCCCAGTCCTGAACGCGACTCGCAGGAAATATACTTCATGTTAATTATAACAACCCCAACCCCAGAACAAAAATAAAAATAATAGAAATGACGGGAATTACTTCCCGAAGCACGGGGAATTCTTGGATTCAGATAGATTGACACGAGATGAGATGGGTATGTTGTAATGACGAGGTAGTGCAAAATGTGTGGATAGCTTCATGTCGTGGACAGGTGTGGTAGCTCAAACAACAGGGGGTACCTGGACTAAAGACCAACAAAATTGTTGGGGTTGCGATAAAGCAATGAGTTACAATTGCAGCTTGGAAGATAGCTGAATGATCAAGGAATCACTTGGTATGAATTTCGTAATTCAATGCATGGGTTGTAAAGACACCATCTTGAATGCGACCGAGAGTATCGAAAGATCAAATGGCCGGAAACAGACGAGGGCTTCAACACGTAATGCTATACGGTTTTGATATTAGACTAATCATTCTTTTTCCATTGCCTAATTCAGTCTATAGTATAGAAATGTAGAAAATGACTCAATCGATCGCCTGATCAAAAAGGTGTGGTAGGCAAGAGCAAAGAAAGCGAGAGAAGGGAAGAACGAGAAGGAGATGGAGAGGGGGGGACGGTAGGAGCGTTGGGTGAGAGAGGGCTCGAGTCTCGAGTAGGCGCATGATTTGATTCGAGTTTGAGTTGAGATAGTAACAAGAGGAAAAAATAAAAAATAAAAAAAGGTACTTGGGAGCATGAGCTGTTGTTGAGCTTCGACCAATCAAAAAATTCGAAAGAACAGATCCAGCTCTATCGAACTGGGGAAATATTCTGGGCGTTCTGAGAGGTCCAAATCAGTAACGAATCAGTCCTTCCAAGCCATCTGACTGGCTAACGGCGGCTGTGCATGAGGGTCCATCCGGTACACTTAAACAGATCTAAACCTGGTTGGGAAAGACGCCAGACGTTTCAGTGAGATAATGCAACCTTATATGGTGAGGTAGCTGAGGTAGGTAGGCAAGACGTAGGGAAGGGATGCAGGGTAGGACAGGGTAGGTTGAGTGCGATCGGGTCCAAATGTATGGGAGAAGGTACGTGTGCTCTTCTGGAATCCATTTTTATTTATTATTTTAGTGCCTACGAATTTAATGTTGGCGTATTTTTTTTTCTTGGAGGGGGAGGGGGGAAGGCTCTGCCGTAGCTGATTGTACCCAGGGCCTAGTTTTACTGATTGTGCACTACCCCCGCTATTATATAAACAAGCTCACCTTTCTCGCCGTCGCGCCCCGATCGAATACCTCCCTCCCTCTCCTTTCTACTTGAAGTTATTCACTCCCCATAGCAGAAACATTTCCGCCTTAGCCGTTATTCGTTTGAAGTCATTCGACGCTCAATTGGGAATTCCAATTTAACCACTAACATCACTATTCAAACGCGATATCTCTTCCTAACCCGACATCATTCGAAATGGGTCCCAAGAAGGCAGACGGAGCTTCTAAGCCCAAGAGCACTCATGCTTCCTACCAGGTTTGTGCAACCCTAGCTCGCCCGGCCTTTTAACGAGACTTGTTGAGTACTGACAAATTATAGGACATGATCACCGACGCGATCGTTCATGTATTTACTCCCATTCCTTTACTTCCGGCGCATTAGGTGTCTCTAAACTGGTGCTCCTGGGTTGGGCCATGTGTTATGATCATCATTGACTAGCACTACACCTTCACCATACATCAGGACTGCGCCCCATTTATGAATTCATCAGATGAGTATGCTGACGCGTCTTTTTAATTGCACAGCTCAAAGAGAGAAACGGTTCCAGGTATGTATTAACGCTTTTCTACTTGCGCTTTGTCGCTTGCATTCTGGAATCAACATGTGCTGACCATCACACAGCCGTCAACAACTCAAGAAGTATGTCAAGGCCAACAACACCATCAATGTCACAGACAAGATGTTCGATTCGTTGTTCAACAAGGCCTTGAAGGCTGGTGTTGATAAGGGTATCTTCGAGCAGCCAAAGGGTACGTTGCACTTCATCCCATGACATTATCGTGTCAGTCGCTCAAATTGGTCGCGGTATTAACAAAAACATAGGACCTTCTGGTGGTACCAAGCTCTCCAAGAAGTCCAAGCCTGCTGCTACTAAGCCTGCCGCGAAGAAGGAGAGCGAGAAGGAGGCTCCCAAGAAGGCTGCGCCAAAGAAGGAGACCACTACCAAGAAGGCTGCCGCACCAAAGAAGGCAGCTGCTCCCAAGAAGGAGGCCCCTGAGAAGAAGCCTGCTGCGAAGAAGGCTGCCGCTCCCAAGAAAGCTGCTCCTGCTAAGAAGGCGGCAACCAAGAAGGAGGTGAGTTTTTCTACGAAATTGATCACCTGCCGCATTATCTAATGATTTTAGGCTCCTGCTGCTGAGGAAAAGCCCGCAGCACTGACGAAGACCAAGTCTGGCAGAGTCGCTAAGACATCAGCCAAGCCTGCTACGAAGAAGGCAGCGCCCAAGAAGGCGGCCGCACCGAAGAAGGAAAAGACGCCAAAGAAGGAAGCAAAAGCTGAGGCTGCGTCGTAAGCTTTTTGATTCCTGATTTGTGTTCTTCGGATTGTACGGGGTTTGGCGGTTTACTGGCGTTCAGGAAACAGGGTACAAAGTTATGTGCGTGTTTATTGCGCAGCGGAATAGGTCATGCTTTCGGCAGGATTGGCAGGGACTTTGAAGGGGATGGTAATGGCCCCCAAGCGTTTTCGATTGTGTCCAACATACCCTCCGCGATGCCAGCTGCTCTTGTGCATATTGTACAGCCCGCTGCGGATTCACGGTTGTTCCAGTTGGATTGCACATATTCCAATCACGGTAGTATCTGTTAACAGGGAGGGGTTTGGACTGACGACGTGATGAGTACACTTGTAATTATACCAATGGTGAGGGGCTTCAGCATGGCTTGCAATTCACATTGATTTTTTGGCACATCTGCTCGTCATTCATGGTGGTGAAACTTTAAATTCCTTGTGACGCGTCTGCTTGTCGTGATTGTTTACATGGAACTACATAGAAAGGATTGTGGAGCATCTATTGGTATTGATAATGGGTATTATGTGCCTTGCTTGGCAATTATAGTGTACCTACAGTAGGAGGAGTGGGTCCGAGCTACTATAACGACTTACCATTCTTCAATTCAATAGTGTATTGCGACAAAAAAATTTGAATATGGGTATAATTGGTCGATTCTTTCATGTAAATGGACTATATCTCGCTTCATTGTATGAGATGTGAAGATTTCTAACTTAACCCGCGTAAAGTTTAGTGCACCTATTAGTGACAGATTAGCGAATCGAATTAGGTAGTCTATACTTTGTACCATAGGACCTAAGTATTTATATATATATGCATTTTTAATCGTACATAAGCGACTTGACCTTCAATGTTGACAATGCCTTGCTGAATCCATGTAGCAATTTATTACAGGATTGCCCTTCAAAGCTATCTATCTATGGAAGTAGGTAATTAGAGTGATTAGACGTTGAGAGCTCCCCACTCTGGACCTGATTTTATGTAGACTTGGGACTTCCAACGATGACTAACAGAATTAGAAACGGTATAAGCCGTTGGCTCGTGCGCCAAACATCTACGCGCTAGATGTATCGTAGGCGTCTAAGCTACAACCCTAAATCGATGTAGCTGCCTCCAGTTCCGTATATGCCACCTTTGTTATTGATATACATGTGTGTAATCGCGTCATAGTTAAACTTCCTCTTATAAACTAAGATATATCCAATCCGAATATCTGCTACTTGTGCGTATATGTCAATTACTCATACTATTAACTATTAATCATTGTTTCTGGCTTATTCTTCGAACACCTATACTCGGAATTCTAAGGTACCGTAACCTCCGTTTGTTATCGCTATCATAGATAGTGTTGCGACCCGACCGCCCGCTACCGAAACTCCCGAGATCCAACCACACATGCCCAAGCGCGACAAGCCAACGCTGACTTTACATACAGTACATCAAACCCAACAGTCTAGTTTCCACTGTATGTCGTAGGCCGGAGGGGGATCTACACGATACCTATTGCAACACCGGTACCGACGTCGAACCCGACTCGTATATTATACCATGGCCAGCTTCATATAACTTCCATTGTTCATTTGCACAATCTAGTCAAACTGTACGTTGCCGGGCGAATCGCCATCTTCATCATGGCCACCCAAGACCAACCCTTCAGCTCCAACAACCCCTTTCGTCGGAAGCTGGGTACTCCCACCGTCTCTACCGAGAGCCCCGCCGCGGTTCACGCCTCGACCTTTGACGGGTCTTCCGATTCCACTTCAAGACCACCCCTCACAACTTTCAGGGCAGTCCAACCTGAAGATAAAAAGCATGAAGAAGAGAAGGACGAGGCAACACCGGTGCAGCCAAAACCGAAGAAGATCATAAAACGGGTCCGGGTCCAATCCCCGCCTCCGTCCTCGCCCGAGGATGCCGCACCCGTGGCACGCTTTCCCGCCGTAAGCGACGATGACGAGGATGATGATATTGATGATGATGTCGATAGTACCGATTCACAGGAATATGAGGATCATGTTGACCGGCGCAGATCTGGCCCGCCGACAACCACAAGGAAGGACAGCCCCGAATACGCCCAAACAAAACCACCAGCAAATCCGTTCTCGAGAACGTTGCAGGATTTAGAACAGACAGCAGACCAAGATACTAGTGCGCTTGCAGCTGGGACGGCAACGAAGAGTGCCCTTGATGTTGATTCATTCAAGAGATTATTATTAACTGGCTATGCAAACATCCCAAGTCCGTCTTCTACATCGGCATCTGCAGCCGCAGGAAATCCTAAGATTCCAACCCGTCCACAGCCTCCTGGACCGGATGGCGCGAGCAATACAGATGCAAGTTCCGTGTCTCGCCAATCTATATTTGATGCTATATTACAAGACACCCCAAGAACCTCTCATGAGATTTCCGAACCTGAAGATCCTGAGGAGCGAAAAAGCATCCTACCTACGTCTCCCCTTTCTCCTGTCCCATCCACCCCAGCAAGGAAGAAGCCACCACCACCTAACTCACGACATGGTAAACTCATAAAAATTGAGTTGGGGGCACACTCACAATCCCGGTTTACTAAAGATTTATCACCTCCTATATCTATCAGCACTACCTCTCTACCTGCTATTGCACCACCCCGAAAATCTAGCTCTTATTCTGTCACCACATCACAATCTCCACCCCTACCAACTGATGTGAATAAACCACTTCCACAGACCCCTTTCCGCCCTTCTGTTGAAGAAGCGGTTGATTCCCCCTTTGACCGTGAGGCTATTGGCAAAGTACCAGAACCCTTTGCCGATATACAATCTAATCCCAGACCTCCAACACCGCCTGTGACTACTCGAAATCGATCCGAGTCCAATGGAAGCATTCAACCTCGCAAGCCTGCAGCACCACCGCCACGTCGGCATGGAAGAAGCGATAGTAAAGCGCCCTCCACCCATGGCGTGGTCCCAGATGACGATACCCCTCCAAGGTCATCAATCGAGTCAAACCGATCTCGAACAGACAGTGTACGCGCAAACGCGAATTCAACTAATAACATAAAATTGCCTGCTCCGCCACCTCCTCGCCGGCCAAACCATGCCAGACAGGGGAGTTCATTCACGAGTCCAAGTCAAGGAACTTTCACTTCGATTCCTCCAGCAGCACAGAATGTCGGTGAAAATGAACGAAGCCCAACAGGGGCGGGATTTAGTCCCATGAGTAGTAGCAGCGGGCAGGTAGAGAGCCTAGCTGGTTTAGCAACAATTACTACAAGCAAAGATGGCCTACCTAAGTTATCCCCGCCGCCTCCTCCCCCAGCTCGGTCAGCAAGCACTAGACGTCCACCTAGTGTCAGGAGTATGGATGCTAGCAATGGACCCGGCACAACAAGGAAAGTGAGCAGGGAGAAAGAGGGAGGAGTAGCACCTCCTCCTCCTCCGCCGCCGAGGCAACGTGGTAGTAGCCGCGCGAGCGTGGAAACGGCAGCCCCTATTGCGGAGAACGCGAGAAGCATAAGCGGCGAAGTTCGAAAAGAACCTACGAATTCCACCGAGCCTGTCACTCAGACCCCGAACGAGACGAAGCAAGGGGCAGAGATCTTAGCGGATCTGGATGCGTTGCAAAAGGAAGTCGATGCCCTGATGGGCAGGTATGGAAAAGCTGGTGGGAGCTAAAAACCCATACGCGTTATTCGAATATTGGTGGGGACGCGACTGAAGCTCGAAAATCACATTATGAGACAGACAGACCCGGCGCCTATTGGAGTAGTGTATGAGGATCCTTATAACCGAGGAAAATTCCGAGGGTTAGTATAGCCGAGTCGGTCTTCCTTCCTGGATATGGTATGAGATATGAATATGCGACGCGTTATGGGTATGAATGTGACATACTGGAGGCGGTCCTTGTACATTAGGGGGAGGGAGGGGAGGGGGGTTAATTGTTAATGCCGGACTGGACAGGACAGGACTGGATTGGAATGCCAGACATGTGGATAGACGCCATGGCCTCTGCCGACGATTATAGGTTAGTGCAGTCGTGCTGAAATGATGGACAGAATGAAGCGCGAAATTTGCTACATTACTACATCCCTACCATGATTCTATTAGGGTAGTATTCTAAGAGTGTCTATGTAGGTGCCTGCGTAGATGGCCTAATTGACTTATCCATCCGCACACTTCTTACTGCTGGATTTAGATGCGTAGGGGGCTTTATTGCTGAGGTTAGGCAGATTCGACGATGTGTCCAGTGCATTCGTGTAGAACTGAAATAGACCTGGATTATCATGAGGCCAATGCATCCCATAGGGACTTCGGGTGGATATATAGTATACTCCTACACTAATCGCAATAAGAAGTTGGCATCTAGCAGCAGAAGAATGTCATACCCAAGGATAAGGGATAGAACTATTAGACCATGGACGGAAATAAGTTCGAGGTCATGCTTGGTGCGAGTTTCATAATTCTTGAAGGAATTTATGTTAGGCAAAGCTTAGAAATAAGATGTCCCTCCTGTTGAATTCAAACCTGCGGTATAACAGACGTACATGCCGCTGGACGGTACGTAATGGCTTTAATTCCTTAGAAAGCTATCACAGGTATGTTCGAGGATGCCCTGTTGCTCACAAGAGATGAGTCTCATGGAATTGCGTTATACATATACCTTTTACTAGGAAAGAAGATACCTTGGAGGCAATTTACTCGAGAGAAAATACAGTATACGACAATGGGAACTATACGAATTATTGCATACCTAGGTATTTTCACGGACCGATAAATTCAGCATCAACTTTCAATTTCGTCGATAATGGTTCGTGGAGGAAGGAGGATTCGTATAGAATTGCGTCCTCGTTCGATACTCAACGTAATCAGTCCAACAGGGTTCTCATTCTACGACGATATATGAAGGGAACCCGCATCACGATTCCTCCTCTCAATTCTTTCCCTCATAAAACAGTTTTATGTGGTCAAAACAGGAGTTGATACCATTTTTCTAAATTTATTTTATATAAGTTGGAAAACGATTTGTACGCATTTCCTCAATAAATCTCCTAATAAGAATTCGATGAGTTATGATACCTACCTAACCTACCTATCTGATACCGAGGGACACAATTCTAGTAGGTGCCACTGTATATTCATATGAAATTGGAATATACCTCGCCACGGACAGGTTATTTTCTCTTCTAAGTCTTCAGTACCCCGACAATCCCTTCTATAGCCGCTCTAATAGCTAAAACAGGAAGTCGAACCTGGGTGTATCTTCAATAAAGTCTTGGCAGACGAAGGGGTTTCTCGAACGATCCACGATGGTATGACCTTCCCAATGAACTGACATCTCGACAAAGGTCCCGGTGGAGCTGGGCAGTAACACCCGACGAAATGTGATCGATAAGAAGGCCCAGTGCTGAATGTAGATCGACAAGATGAGGCTTTTATTGTACCTGCCGATCGAGGATACTAGACAATCGATTGACACTTGGGACGAATCCAATCGCCTATCGTGCGTCACATCGCAAAGACGCTTCCAAATCACCTATAGGTTAGGAAAACTACGGGGGACGCTGCCGAGAAAGCTTGAGCGGCATGGCGGCGGCAGCTATGCGCAAATAGAAGAACGGAGAAGCTAGTTCAAAGAAGCAGGTGGTAACGGACGCCCGATGTTGTATTAAACATGAGGCTCGAGCTTGACGGCGGGACTTGAGGGGAACCAGGATACCAATTGCTACGGCGCCGGAACCCCAAAGAAGCATTTTCATAATATCTTTCCCGCCGCCCCAACATTTGGTATGATTAAAAGCTTCGACAAGTCATATATCTGCGCCAAGAGCCAAGAGACCCGATGGCCAAACAAGAAGGTCAGGATTGGGGCATGGTAACTATAGACGGCAACCAGACATATTGGTATATTTCACTATAGTGTGGCGATCCTTGACGAAATTGGGAAGGTCTGGCAGCTATGCGCCGAGATCTATAGCACTTGGAGATGACCACAGAGTCAATCGCATGACATCGAACTCTTTCCTAGCTACTTGATTTGCAATTCATCTCGTCGAAGATCCGGCCACTTCCTGAGAAGCTGATAAGCATATTAAACGCCAAGGCTTCCGGCATTCCAGACCCCTGCGACCCTATTTTCGGATTTACTAATGTACAGGGATCGATCACACCCAAGATCGCGACCCCAATCCTCCCCTCGCAGCCGGGTAAATGCCCCTGGATATCTGCCGTACGGAGAGGGCCGCTTTCTTCACCGTGTTCTCGAGGGATTGGTTGGTAACGCAATGTGTCGGTGAGATAGCTATTACGCGTTTTTATGAGACGTCGTTATTATGTTTGATAGAGGTTACAATCACAGATATGGCCGCCAATTCCACGACCCCGCCGTATTTTCCGGCGAAGCGACCGCCTTGACGAGGCGACTCAGGAATGTTATCTTCTGCCCATCGGGCTTCCTGAAATTCTCCTTCCGAAGTTGGCAAACGGCTTGTTATCGCCCATGTATTTCTCTCTGAGTGTGTTCCTGCAGACTCGCTTCCGTAGCGCACGACCAGCGTGCCACTTTGACACGCCTTTGCCTGAATTGGGATCCCAGCCATTGGCTAGATTGTTTATGCCGGCGACCCGACACGGGGTAGCTTCGAATACCGGGTTTTGTTAGCTGTGATGGGTCATATCGCCGCCGAGAGTATGATTCCATCAGCTTGGCGCCTGGCCTTAATGACTTCGAAGATACGGAATTCTGCGACGTTATTTCGCAACTTCCTGATCGCGTATGGAAAGAATCGTTCTGGAAACATGCCTCACATGGAAATTTCATCGGCGTGATGCAACATGGCGAACGTCGGAACCGTGCAAGCCGCCGGTTATATAAGGGGACGCCGTCTACTCTTCTGTGTTCCGAGGAATCTTGTCATCGCCAGCAAGTAGCACCTCAAGCAAGATCCTACGCTACCACCAACTTGAAGAATCCTCGCAGTTTTCTACATTCAAGATGAAGTTCACCGTTGGTGTCTCCCTGTTCGCCGCTTTGGCTAGTGCTATCTCGGTCGACCTGACCAAGCGCGACTCTCCTCTCGATGTTAAGCTCGAGATGGTTGGCAACACTGCCGTCAAGGCCAGCATCACTAACACGTACGTACATGATCAATTTGGAGAACTTAGGCCTCAGACATAGTTCAGATCTGATTACGAGTTTGGATAAATGCTTTTAAACTTCGAGAAATACTTGCACTTCGGAATCTTTTCTGCCTAGCTAGCCATGTAATCAGAGAACCGACGCTAACAACAAGTTTGCAGTGGTGCTACTGACTTAAAGGTTTTCAAGACTGGCACTTTCCTGGATGAGAACGCTGCTACCGAGAAGGTGGCTATCTACCAGGGTGGTAAGTGTTCTGCAAACGCGCTCCGGATTAGAGGAGAGGGCTGATTAGGATCAGGCAACAAGCTCGAGTTTGATGGTATTCGTCTCCGTGTCATGACCACGGGACTCGGCGAGGAGGCTTTCCAGATCATTCCTGCTGGTGAGACTGTCGAGGCCACCTTTGATGTCGGTCAGGTTTACGACCTCAGCGCCGGCGGCAGTTACGATGTCGTCTCTCTCGGCGCCATGTCCTATGCCGAGGCTAACACCACCGATATTGCCGGTATCTACTCGGTTTCGGGAAGCACCGTTACTGCCAATGTTGACGGTGCTGCGGCTAAGGAGGTTCGCCGCCGCTTCCATGCTAAGCGCATTGACGTGCAGTCTGACTGCACTGGCAGCAAGCTAACCGCCACCAACACGGCCATCAGTAATTGCCGCTCTCTCGCCTCCGCCGCTGCGACAGCCGCCTCCTCGGGTGACGCCGCGAAGTTGACCGAGTACTTTAAGTCAAGCACGAGCAGCGTGCGAAGTACTGTTGCTGGCGTTTTCCAGAAAGTTGCTACTGAGTGCGGTAGTACCACTGGCGGTGTTTCTGACCTGTACTGCTCCGACGTGTACAGCTCTTGCTCAAGCGGTGTTCTTGCCTACACCCTCCCTTCGGCATCCTTCATGGTTAACTGCAACCTGTACTATACTGCTCTCTCCGCACTCACTCGAACCTGCCACGGTCAGGACCAGGCTACTACGACACTCCACGAGAGCACCCACTTGACCCAGATCAAGGGGACCCAGGACTACAACACCTACGGCTACAACGGTGTCCGTGGTCTCTCTGCCTCCCAGAACCTGAACCATGCCGACACCTACGCTCTCTTCGCCAATGCCATCTACGTCGGCTGCTAAGCGCGTCGCTTTTTCGCTGCTTGCTTGTCTTGCTGTCGGATAAAGTGGATCTAATGTTGTCCGTGGAGCGTCAGTGCTGTCGGTAAAAGGAGCGAGGTGCGAAGAACAAAAGAAGAGAGAAGGAAAAAAAGAGAAAAGGTCTGAAACTCTTCCGCATTTCCTAAAGCAAGCTCATCAAAAGCAAAAATGACGTTTCATGTTTCTGTCTTCACCCGACAGTGGGACAAAGCGCGCACGAAGGCGGGGAGGTGAGCGCAATGGGGGAGCAACAAAGCGGAATTTATGTGTCACTTGTTGATTGCGTGTTAGAATATGCAAAATGAATATCTTTATCTAGTATGACAAGGCGATTGTTTGGGTTTATAGGCACCTGCTCGCAACGCGACGCGGATCAAAATGCCACACGTGTTCGGGACGGCGGAGAAAGCATCACACTTGATCTCACCACCACCAGATCCCCATACTTTTGGCTGGGCCACTGCGTAAGTTAGCCAATTTTTACATCCTCAGGTAGGATATTTGCCTTTTTATGCTTTTAGCTTTTGGCCAGCCAAATTTCTGTTTGACCCGCACGGTTTGGGTGGCTTGTTCTCCTTTTTTATCTGATACTCCCTTAGGTTCTGCAGCACGTTCCCTCACACAAACACACACATTACCACATTACACATGTCTCCCCGGAGGTCTCCCATTAAAACCGCAATCCCAATCTCACTACTACTATGCAACGATAACATGATGGAAGACTTGCGCCACGCAAAAGAGACGGTCGCGATATTTACGAACTCCATCGAAAGACTACGTCCAGACGAGGGCCTACCGAAGAGTGCCGAGCTTTTCTACAGCACACCGTCGCCCACGGTCCAGCGCCACGGTTCGAACAACTCGTCCGACGGCTCAACGCGCAAGAGCTCCTCGAAATGGATCAACCGCGGCGTCGGTAAGGAGTGGGCCGAGTCGCCGTCCGGGGCGCTCTGGCACCAGATCAGCAACACGCTAGAGGAGGTGGCGGCGCACTTCCAAGGCGTCAACTCGGCGGCGCTCAACGAGTTCATTAGCTCGCGCGAGATCCTCGACCTGGGGGCTGACTTTGTCCATTGCTACCGCCAGCACCGGTCCGCGAGCGAGAAGCCGCACTGGGTCGCCGAGGACCTGTTCTTCGACCTGCAGTCCGTCAAGCAGGGCGACGCGCACGCCGCGCGATGGACGCATGCGCGGGCGGAAAAGAGGACCGACTGGGATCTCGCGGATCATATTGCGCGTTTCGCGCTGCTGGCGGATGCGTTTCGGACGAGGGCGGAGCGCGAGGATTGGAGTGCGTGGAGCGTGGATTTCGCGACCAGTGTCAACTTCTACTTGTGCGTGCTGCGCTGCTTCATCCAGAGAGATGAGAAGCAACGGGCGGCGGCGCAAGAGCGAGAGCGTATCCGAGATGGAGACTGGGGGCAGGAGAGGGAGAGGGAGAGGGAGAAGGAGAGGGAGAAGGAGAAGCGGAGCTCACGGAGTAGCAGCTACAGATTCTCTCGCGCAAGCAAGGCGGTATCGACGTGACTCAAGGAGATGAGGGGAGGAAGGAGGGATAGGGCATGAGCATTTAAGATACCACTTGGCATTGATAGCATTGATTTTTTCGCGACCAAGGAGGACAAGGGGAGATCAGACAGATGCATATGATTAGCATGGAGGGATGAGGCGCGCAAATGGCTTCAGGTTACGGATTGATACCCCAGCATAGCAATGCTACAGAATACATCTTCTTCCGATGAGTAAAGATTTGTATTGAGAGTGATTATTGCTCTGATTGTAGAATGAATTCGTGACTACACGCACGATAACATGTCCTTGTTGTGAATTATGGTGATCGTGGCTGTTCAGTGGAGGGGCAAACATTGAAGAGAAAGCAAAACTCAAGCCACACATATATACAATACCTTGTGTGAAAAAATGCTTACGGCGGCTGCGACTTCTAGTCGGGCTTCGACTTGGTTTCTTTAGCAGAGGGATTGCTGAAAGTAACCTAGGTATCTATGTACCTTCCATTATTGAATGGCCCGTGCAGCGTTAGGTACCCCCGTAGCTGCTGTGCCAGCCCTGTGTCTCAGTTCAATGTTTGTCAAGCCACAATTTAGCGTTTGCGATTGATCCTACAACCCCCGACACCCTTCCTTCTATTCACATTCCTTCCGTCACACCAACTTCGTAATCTCACATCTGTAATATCTAACTCGTATTCTCATCTTAATCACACCAAATCTGCCTTGAATCCCGCATTGGGGTTTACATATTCAACTATCTAATTGATTACCATCTTCCTCTTCGGATAACCAATTTGCGAAAATGTCAGAGGAATCTGATATCGAGGATCGCGTCGCGACAGAGCTGGAGGACTCTCTTGAAGAATATGACTCTGAAGAATACGACTCAGAAGAGCCTAATGAGTTTTTAGATATGGAAGCTGATGAATCTGATGGCCAATTCGACGATGACGACAATTCATCTTCGGGAGACACAGAGTTGATTTTCTTTCCTCAGTTTATGCGCTTCCCCCCCGAACTCCGTGAACATGTTTGGGAATTCTTCGACCCGCATCTGAAAACAAAGGGCCGAGTCTTCGATCTCAGACTTGAAACCTCGCCTATCACCTTTGGAGAATCTGCGTCTTTAGCAGAGCAGACCGCACCAGCCAGGACTATGTTGGCTACTCATCGCGAGAGTCGTGCGCTAGCGCTGAAATGCTACCCAGACACTCTTGACTTGTACAGCGGAAGCGGTATCCTTCGTTATCATAATGCAAGGGACGTACTTAACTTTGATAGCCGTTACACCCCAGACTCTGCACTGCTGGAGGCTCTCATGTCACTGATTGGGAATTCTAGCCACCTCGCTTTTTCCAACCTTTGTCATGAACTCATAGATAGTTCAACTGATGAGCCTCCCGACGCAGCTAGGAAGCTGAGGTCGATTTACATCACCTGCGACAGCTTTTCTTGCCCAAAAGAGAAGCTACAGTGGTGTGTCTCCAGTTCGGTCCACTGCTTTGACAAAGAATGGACAGAGGAAACAATACCTGGTATCCCCAGTGTCATCACGGAAAGGTTTTGCTGGCCAAATCTCGAAAACCACAGAGCGTTTGCGAAGAAGACTGTCTACCCTCGGGCTTTTTACGTTGCCGGAGATTTTGAAGTTTGGCCTATGTTTTTTTTCAATGACCGGGACGGTCTCGACCGTTATCGTAAAATCGAGGCTACAGTAGCAACTAAAGGCGAGTGGAGTGGCTGGAGCTCGGATACCGGATCCGAAGATGAATCTGTGATCGAGGACGAATATGAGAGCGAAGGCATAGATGATGGGCCGATCGACGAAGACGAGGGCTGGAGCTCAGACGCAGACGATTTAGTTGTGCAGTCTGGCTCGGAAGATGACGATGCATCGAGCTTCGGCGGATTTTCCCCTCTTCAGGATGGGAATCAGAGGTTCGGACTGGATGACGGATTCGGAGTTGGTAATTTTTCTAGCCTCGAGCCTGAATCTCCCATCCATGATGGTGGTGAGTCGGAACATGCCGCCTCCGACGAGGAGCCTGTTATCAAGGCTTGTCGACGTAAGCGTCGTATTATATCTTCAGATGACGAACATGATTCTGAAGATGAGCGAAACGGAACAACCAATGTGCCATCGCGACCTGCTAAGCGTAGCCGGGTTGTTCTTTCCGACACTGAAGATGAGGACGATGGAATGGGAGATGCAGCTGCGAAGCATGGCCACGAAGCAGAAGATGAATCACATGACGATGAAAGTTCCGAAGAAGCCGACGAATTTGAGGATGAGGAGCCTGTAAAAACAAAGCCGATGTCTTTATTTGAGAAACTAAGACAATTCCGCGAGGAGGTTCCTGTTTCACCAGAATCAGGGCCTGGTTCTGATGCCGGAGATTCGATGGACGATGAAGGTTTCGGTGGAGGTAGCAGTATCAACTTCCCAGATGATAAATTCGACGAGGATGAGGCAATGGAGGACGACAGGATGGTAGCAGGCATGTCTGAGAGTGGCGAAGAAGAGGAGTGGTGAGGGTCGTTCAGCCTGGCACAAAAACCGGTATCACGCCATCTCGATGAACGGCAACAACGCGCCTAGGAGCAATATTCGCTTCACGCTTGACAAAAAGTCGAACCCTTTTGACTGTCTGCTATTTCTCACGTCTCTATCAAGGATGATGCATTGGCCAGTGCTATGTGGAGCTTTCCATAGAGGCTCATCTGATTCCAATACTGACCTAGCATTCCGATACTCGTTAACGTCTCGTAACATGTGTGTTACGGGGGCTATAGTCTGCAGGCATAGAAAATGCGTTGTATTTAGTTTAGGGGACATCCCATAATGATAATTGCTATGGATAATACTTGACATATTATGCTCACAAAAGCGGCTGCAGGCGGTAGCTACCTTGAAGATTATCCTAGAGAGTTGATTATCTGAACTTGGACTATCTTAAAAAAGGTAGCAGCAAATCCTCCTGTGAAAGCGTCTAATCATATGTATCCTGCTGTATTGCCAGTGCCGTCTTCGTAGGAAGAAGCGACTGAGCTATTTAGGCTCGAATCCAACCACCCTTCATTTGCAACACTTGGATGAGATCATTCCGCGCAGCTCTGGCAACGATGTGGTGTTATTTATAGGCGGGTCACTTAATGGAAGATAGCCATTGCCTCATACATCTTAAATGTCACTAGACAGAGTCCTCGAGGTACTGGGTAACTTTTCGGACTCATCAGCCATGGAGGGCATCAGGCGCAATAAATTTGTCGGGAAGGGCGATTCAATCCAACTTGCTACTGCTACTGTGTGGCCTCTCCTCATCGCTAGGAGATCTGCCCTCCGTTACTATACTAACTCTCTCAGTCCTATGATCTAAGAGCACCCAGAGCGCGAATACAAAGGCTGTGGAAGGAAGTGTAAAAGCCCAATATACCCAGAAGTTGGATTGGATGACGGCGTCGGAGTGCCAGTCGAGCGAGGGTACGGAGAATAGCGCTGCGAAGAAGGTTGCCGGCAGGAATGCCATCGTCATGATGGCTACTGTTCTCATACTTGAGCTGTCGCGCTTAGATGCCTCTGCGATCTTGCGGCTTGCGTCCGCGAGCTCTGCATGTGTGGCGGAGTCCTCGTGCGTTAATAGCGCGAAGAGCTTTTGCGTTGCAACTCATTGCGCTTGTTAGCTTTGCTTGCTCTATACCTGGGCAGAAATGACTAGAATCAGGGAATCTATCTGTTTTAAAGGGGACCTTACCACTGTGGACAAGCGTTCCGCTCGTTCTTTTAAGTACTTCAAATACTCTTGCGAGGCATGCATGCGCCTCCTTAGCAGCGGTATCGCCGCGATCAGCTTCCTCGTGCTATCCTCTTGCAGCGCTTTCCACCCGCCTGGATCCAGTATCGCGTTCTCACCAATAAACTCTAGAATCGTCTCCACGAGGCGAAAATGGCGCTCCTTATTCGCGATATGGTTTAGCACCTCGCCGACCTCCTTAATGGACACGGTAAGCGACTCCATACCTAGACGCTCCTCAATACTGCTCGAGTGCGTGCTGTAGCCCGTCTGCCGTTCCGTGAGCCGCACCACGTGCGCCCGGTACGAGATCTCGCCGTCGAACGTGCAGCACACGCTCAGCGCCGTCACGTACGCCAGCAGGAACGGGCTGTACACGAACTCCTGGTGGCGGCGCAGCACGTTCACGAACCAGGCTACCGGCGCGCTGTTACTGAAACTCTGGCCTTGCCGGAGGATCCATAGCGCGTGCGTGTGGAGATGTTGGCGGTCGAACGTCCAGATTAGGACGAAGTTCGATGTGCCGATGTAGTACGTGTCGACATTACCAACTTCCTCGTCTTTCTGTTCCTCAGCGGTGGGAGCGAAGTGGTGGAAGCCGTCGTAGTCGCTGCGTAGAAGCCATAGCGCCGCCGGATTCATGCCCATTGTATCTACGAGGGCTAGGAAGACGTCCTTGGTCGTCCATAATGAAGGGAGGGGATGAGACCATGATTCTAGCCTGCTGTCGACTACAACCATCTTAAGCGAGGCGGGCCGTGCCGCACCGGTGGGATCCTGATGAGCACTCCCGGTACCGCTGCTAGGTCGTGATTTGAAGAACTTGCGCAGCTGGCCGAACTTCAAATCTTTCTCGAAATAGGTCGTCGGTGCGGCGGGCGATGCATACACGGCGATGGCTTTGTGCTTGGGATCGAGCCCGAGCGACGTATCGCCGTACCTCTGGAAGACCTCGAAGTTCTCGCGGGACAACTGGGCAAACTCATCCATAATGACGGCACGGTAGACCCGGAGGTTTCATCTATATAGCAATACCATATCTAGCTTGGTAATTACAGCTACAGCATGAAGACCAAACTTATTGATAAATACTCATTAGGTAAGACGAATGTGGTGAGAACGGAATCTATAAGTTATTAGAGAGGCCACCCGCAAGCGCCGAGCCACAAGTGACGCCGGTCGGGAAGGATTAGAGACAGCAGGGATTGAAACAACCGCGGCCTCCCGTACACCCCTACCTCTGCCTATTCAGCCGGGCAGTGTTATCATCCTTGTCGCCAATGACTGGTGAAAGAAAACCCATACTGCTTGATTTTACTCTCACTGATCTAAGTCAATAGAAATAGAAGTAAAGATTACCTAGATGAAATTGAAAAATAGGTTAAAAATATAAGCCAAAAACAAAAGCGAAATGCATCAGCCGCGAATCGAACGCGGGGCCCATCGATGGCAACGATGGATTTTACCACTAAACCACTGATGCTTGTATGCTTATACTGAAGTGTTTGCGTTTGGGAATTATATTGTATGTATAGTCACAGTATACCTATACTGATTGGGCTGTTGCTTCTGCGCGATAATATATGTGGGCTCCACCTTGTGTAACTGTACTATCAACCAGGCGGTACTTTTACTGCTGAAGAACATTGAAGCCATAAACATCGAACGACAAACCGAATCAAATACTATTCTTCCCGAGCAACGTGCTCACTGTTATGAAAATACTTCGAGTTTAATCTAGTTTCCACTTTTAGAATCCTTCACATCGACATCAATCTTCCAAATTCGTCGACCTTTCTCATCGCGCCCCAAGTCTTTTAGATTAGCCTTCTCGCCGTCTTCCGATTTAACAGCGCGCTCCTCGCCCACTGGTAATACCACAGTGATGCCGTTCTTGAGCCACAGAGGCTCGAAATCGCCCTCCTTCTTTAGTTCCACTTTTACACAGATCTTACCATCGGATAACCCGTAGACGATGCTCACCTCGCAGAGATCTGCCTTTTCAGCAGGACTGGCGCCGTCATCCTCGAGCCACGTATTGCGGAACCATTTCGTTTCCGCGTCCGTGCTGATAGGTGTCGAATATCCGCTCTCATTAGGCCAGTGAGGGTACTGGACGAGCGGTGGTGGGAAGATTTCGACCCCTCGGTAGTCGTCCTTCTCCATGCCTGGAAACTCCGGGTCTTCCTCCGCAATGCAAGTAGTTGGCTTGGACTTGCCGGTCGGGATTGCCGAGCCGATTCGCGCGAGTACAGGAATCGAATTATACCATGTCGAAGAAATTTGATGCCACTTGCCGGCTTCGAGGTACTGGTACGGTGCTGAAAGATTTAAGAATCCTGGGTCGTTTCCGGTCTTGTTCGGAAGGTAGACTTGCGCGCTCGAGGCACCAGGCTCGTATACACCCGCGACTAGGAGGGAGTCTCCGAACCAGTACTGCGTGTCTCCCTTGATCAGCTCTTTGCTCCAGACCTTTGGGTCAGACTCGTATCCCCAACCGGTCCATCGTTGGGGTGGAATCGCTTCTTGATGAGACTTTAACATGAGCGAGTACGTGTACGGCACTAATTCGTATCTACGCTTAATTGCATCTCGAACAATGGGTTCCACGGATGGGTATTGCCATGGCTCAATAACCTCACCGATAAGGTTGTCGTCGGGATTAGTCTTGTAGCAGTTGATGGCAAACCGTGGTGAGTGAATTCCAAGTTGAATCCAACGGACAAGAAGCTCCGGAGTCGGTTGAGGACCTTCGAAACCGCCAATGTCATGACCATAGCACTTGATATGTGAGATTGAGAGCTTTTAAATGTGAGACTTGGATGATGCTTACTTGGAGTAAAGAGAAGCCCGCGTTCAACGCCAGTGCGTTCGCCCCCTTCATCCCTTCCCAGCTTGTCACGTTATCGCCGCTCCATGAGCTAGCGCAGTATCTCATTGTCCCCGCCGTCGCACTACGGGTGAGAACGAAGGGACGAACCTCGGGCTCAACTTCGACTGTCGCATCGTGAGAACTCTTCCCATTGAGCTCGGTATGCAGTGCTCTGCCCCAAAGTCCGATATGCTTGCGAGATTCACCAGGCGGTACAGTAACAGTTTCAAGTGCACATTGCCAGTCATCGCTAGGAACGTTGTACTCATTGTTATCATTCCACATGGCGTCGATTCCAAGTTCCTTGAGAGCCTTCACCCCGTTGTACCACCAGTTGTAACCTGCTTTGGATGTAAAATCAATGTGGCTACCTTCTCCGCTCTCTCCGCCTCCCGCACTCCACAGCCGTGCGACCGCAGTGGCCATGGTGTTTGGATCCTTGAAGAAAGCGCCAGTTCGAGACAATTCCGGGTAAGCGGGATGATTGGCCAGGACGTATGGCTTAATATTTGCCAAGAGACGAACCCCATGCTTATGGCATTCACGCGTGAACCCCCGGGGATCAGGGAAGCGGTGCCGATTCCAGGTAAATACATTTCTGGTCTTGGGTTCGGTCTCGGCCACGGTGTATCCCGAGCTCATTTGGAAAGCCGAGCACGGCATACCATGCAATTCACAATTCCTAATGAAGTTGAGGACCGAGTCACATGCGCGTGGAGAGTCTTCCATGGTGTATTTCATTCCGCCGCCGATGTACCCCATCATGTAGCGAGGCACAAGCAACGGGAAACCTACTAACTCCGCGTATGACCGTACAACCTCGGCCACCGTCTTACCAATGATAAGATACTCTTCAAGGCCTCCATGAGCTTGTCGGTATACCTTAAAATGACCCCACATGCCGTCGATCTCGGATCCAATAGCCCACATCCCTCGGGAATGAGAGGTCGAAAAAATACCAACACAGCCTTTAGGGGTGACGTTGATTAAGAGAGGAATATGCTTATACAGAGGGTCTGTGCGGTAAGCATCGTATCCAAACGTATCACTTGCGGTTATGTTGAATCCGCGGCCAGTCAGGTCCATCGGCGCCGCTTTCTCCCCGAGGCCAACATGGAGGCTATCCGTCTTGAGGGCCGTGTAGTGAGCAACACCGGATCCATCAAGAGCATATGATCGGAAGTCCAGATCTCGATGGATTGGTTTCTGCTGACCATCCAAGAAAAGGGAGATGACCGGTGCATTAGACCAATTTATGACTGCTTTGATGTATCCCAGTTTGATGGTTTTGGAATTTCTGTCCGTGTCAAGATTGATTTCTGGAGCGATGCTTCCAAGGGCGAGTTCCGGACGTTTGGCACTGGGATGTGGCGGCAGCGGATGCTGGGCGGTGGTGAACGTTGTCCGGAATACGTTTGGACGCACCGCCTCGAAGCCAAAGTGGCACTTTTCACCATCATTCTTGCCATTGGATACGAGCGTCAAAGACGGCGTCTTTTCGAGGTTGGCCTCCTGTGGGACCTCCAACACATAGTGTTTCGGCACGTGTTCATACTGTCTGAACATGTTTCAGACTAAAGAGTGTTATAAGAAAAAGCAAAAATGAGCAGAAAGGTTCCCGAAACTTGGCAGCACATTGGCCATATGGCCTCTATCTAATACCCAACTAGGAAAACAAATACGAGCTGCAGTTTGCCTGGGAGATCGAAGCAAGGGAGTGACTCGTAGGCGGGTAGGCGAGTAGTCTCGAAGATGTTTGTCACTAGTAGAGGGTAGAACTTTGACTAAACGCAGAACATGGATGGGATATTAACATCCGGGGCATCCATTACCAAGTCTCGGGTATGTCTGCGATACGAATTCCCGTGAAAAGCCTCTAAGGAATCCTTTGCGGAGTATCGGAGCGGGGACGGAGATCATCCCGCGGGATGAACCGCCTTTAAACCATTGATGACTCCATTGAAACGATCCGTTGGATGCCAGTCCACGATACAGGCCAGACTATTCTTCCGCATGACTTCGCATGCAGATACTCATGTCTTAAGGACTGCGACAAGAGACGATGTGGGGCTTCAAAACCTGGAGACGATGAGACTTCACGATCCCCTTTTCTAAATAGAATCTGCTGCTTTAGCCATCGTGCACTTATGATTGGCGCTAGTTTAAGGCTGCTGGTGGTTAAACCAATCATAGGCGCAGATCGAACAGGTTGGCTCTCCTCGGGCAAAGATAGGCCGGCGATGCCAGTTCAAGGTTTACGAATTACCAAGATCCCGGCGCCGGACGCTGTGGATAAGCCACTTGGTGCGACACCAATTCTCAGGTACAACAATGGCGCCTCTAAGTTGGGACTCCAGCAACTCCAATTCATAGGCCAATGCAGAAGTCCGACATAGGAGTAAACATAGATGCAATATACAGCGATCGCCCAATATCGTAACACCTGTGGCCGAAATACCGCATCATTGGGCTCGCACTTGATCGCCACGACGAGTGTTGAAGGTCTCACAGTAGACTTTATCTGAAAGCTTCAGATACCTAATGCAGAGTAGCCTAGTGTCGAGGCTTCTGCTACATAACTGCACGGACAGAGTTTATCTACCCATTCATATAGAAAGGTCACAGAACACGGAAATCCCTAATATAGGTATTGATAAATAGTAGTAGGTAGATTTATAAAAAGGTTATAAGAGGTGAAAATACTTCGAAGTATTTAAACCCGTACTTTTTTATAATAATATTATTATAAACGAAATTAAAAAATTCGTTAAATTATTAAATTATTTTAATTATATATTTAAATTATATAAGAAATTATTAATATAAAAATATATATATATAAGTATTTTTTATATAATATATTATATAATTATAAAATATATAAAGAAAATATAATAATTATTAATTTATATTAATATATAATAAATTATAAAATAATTATATAAAATTATAAATAAATTTAACGTTTTAAATTAATAACTTAATTTATAAATATTAATAAATAAGCTTTAATATTATATATAACTTTAAATAAAATATTAAATATATTTTACTATTATTTTTTAATTAATATAATAACTTTAATATATTTTTTTACGTTTATAAAAATTAAAATAATAATAATATTTTATTTAATAATATAAAAATTAATACTTAATATATTAATTTTATAAATACATTTATAACCTTTATTATTATAATAATATATAATATAAACATCGTTTAAATAATTTAATAAAATAATATATTATTAAAATATGTTTTTATTTATTTAATAATTTTTATAAGTATATTTTAAAGGTAAAATAATGTTAATTATTACTATATATATAATTAAGATTTATTAAAAATTAAAATAGAAAAAAGTTAATTTAAACTTATTTTTATAATTAAAAATAAGTAAAAATATAAATTTAATTTTTTAATAATAATGTATTTAATTTAAATAATATTTATTTAAAAAGACAATTCATTTAACTTTAAGTTAAAATTATTATTAATAAGCTTTAAAAAAATATAATATAAATATTTATACATTTAAATCATTAATTATTAAAATAATAATATTATTTACATTTATTTTTTTTCCCTTAATTAAAACTTAAGTTATATATTAATTAAAATTCGCGTTATTTACTAGGTTTAACTTATTATTATTTTTTTTAAAAAAAAACCATAAATAAATAATTCGAATTAAGCTAAGAAATAACTTTTTTTAATTAAATTTTAATTAAAACTATTCACTTAATTTTAATTAAAACTTAAGTTATTATTAACTAATTCGAAAATAACGTTTAAGGTTTTATTATTTAACTCGATAAGGTTAACTTTTCATTTTTAAAAACTAACATTTTACCTAAGATTAAATTTAAATTAATTCGGCTTAATAAGGTTATTTTTTTGTTTTTAAAAGTTAGCATTTTAAATAAAATTTAACTAAAATCGTTTTAATTTTTTCGAATATGTTTTAAACTATTTAAGTATAGTTAAAATCTTTTAAAGTTAAATATATATTAAAAATTAATAAGCAAATATAAATTAATAAGCAAAGAAATATTTATAAATAAATATTATATATTTAATATTAATAAAAAAATCTTTTATATAAGAATAAAGTTATCCTTAAAATATATTTCATTTAAATTAAAAAAATTTAAATTAGCCACTTTTAAAAAAAGGTTAATATATGTTAAATATAATTAAAGATTTTAAATTATAAATATAAATACATATATGTTTTAAAATAACTACTCATTTACTTTTATATATTTAAAACTTTATAACAAATTAAAATTACACTTTATGTAAAAAAAAACACCGTATATAATTATTTTATATGGTATATAAGTTAATCTTAAATTTACTAATTAAATATTAAAATTACATATAAACTTATAATAAAATAAAACTAATTAACAAATATTAATATTATATTAAAGGATATATTATATTTTATTAAATATAAAATATAATATTTTTTAATTATAACTTAAATAAAGGGCTAATTACTTAACTTATCTCATTTAAATTATTTATAATTAAAAGATAAATATATAATATAAATAATATTAAACTAATAAAATAAATATATATATATAAGCTTATAATAGAAAATATTAAAATTAATAAGTGTAAAGGGAAAAAATAAACTAAAAGACATGTTTCATTTTTATATAAATAAACCTTTACGCGTATTAAAGTGCGTTTTAATATATAATATTTTATTATTTTTTAAGTTATTAATAGTAAAGATATAAATATTCGCTTTTATTACATTTATTTATTAATTATTTTTCTCTTTTATACGATTTATTTCCATTTTAAATTAAAGCTTTTAAAGTGTTAACATAGCCTTTAAAATCTTAAACAATATAAATATTATTATTTATTAACTTTACACAAATTATTATTTAAATTAAATTAACCTTACTTAATAATATATTTGTAAAATTAATTAATAAAATTAAACATTAAATCCTTTTTATTAAACCAACCATTTATTTTGTTTAAAATATATATAACCTCTATTTTAAAAGTTTATAATAAATAAAATATTAATAAAAAAATATAAAAAATAATAAGGAAATATAAATAATATAATAATAAATTAAATAAATTTTTATTAATATTTAATCGTTAATAAAATAAATAATTATAAGTTAAAGGTAAATTGTTAACTTATAATATACTAGCCTTTAACCCTTTAAAATAAAATAAAGCCTTTTATAATTTCCCTTAATAATATTTTCCTTTTTTTTTAAAATATAAAAAAATAATATATTATTAAGTTATAATTTTTTAAGCATTTTTATTTTACCTTTTTATACCAATTATAACTTAATTTTAACCTTTATAAAAGTGCCTTAGTATTTTAAGTATTTTTTTATTATATTACTTATATTATTTTTTCTTTTATAAAAGTATTAGCGCTTAAAACATTTTTTTATTTTAAATTTAACACTAATTAATTAACGGTTAAAGTATTTATAAAACCACGGGATATCTTATAACTTATATAACTAACCCTTCGCAAATCTTTTTTTTAATATTTGTGTTTATTTTTATAATAAAACTTTTACATAAATTTACTATAAAACTTAATCTTATTAAAGAATTTTATCCTAGCGGATAACAATTATTTAAAATATTTAAATTAATAAATAAATAAGTATATTTAATTAAAACTTATTTATTATTTTAAAATACCTCGAGTAAAATATTTAAATGGTTTATAATGTTATTATATTAAATATATTAAGCTTAAAGGTTTAATTATAATTATATAAGTAGTTCGCGATCTCGTTTATAATATAAAAATAATATAATTAATTATATACTTATATTATATTAAAATATTAATTATAAGTATTATATGTTTTAACTATTAAACTTTATAACCTTAACTAGTAAAAAGAAATAAAAAAAAAGAAAAAAAGAAAAGAAAAAAAAAATAATAATAAATAACCATACCTTTTAATAAAACCTTTAATACACGAATTATAAAAAAAGCCTTATATTAATTAAATCATTTTATACGATAAGATTATATTAAGTAAAATAATATATAATGCTTAAAATATTTTTAATTTTATTAAATATAATTATAAATATAATCTTATTATTTTAAATAACTTTATTTATTTTACTTTTATTATTATTAATATTTATGTTAAATTTGTTAAATTTGTTACTTTTATTGTTTTTATTATCTTTACTAACCTTATTTATTTAACTATTTTTATTATTACTAAAAAAGATTATTAAATTTCCCTTACCTTTTACGGCCGAGTTATTAAAAAAGAAAGGTAATTTTTCCTTTACTTATTTAACCTTATAAGTGATATTTAAATTATTTAAATAGCGAAAACGTTTTAACAAGTGATTATATAACACTTTATTTATATTGTTAATTTTAAACATATTAAAAAATGTTTTTTTAAGCTATTTATTAATGATTCGTATTAAAAATAATTAAATTTTTTATTATAAAAATTTATTTTAAACTATAATAAATTATAAATAACATCTTTTATAAGCTTAAATTTATTGTTATTATTTATTTTTTTATTATAACTTTAAAGATTTAAAATGCTAGTATTTTAAGTTATATAATTTATTTTTATTAAAAAGGTAATGTCGTAACTTATACATGGCTTTAAAAATTTAAAATTAATAAACTTTCATTGTTTAAATTTCGCTTTATTAAACCCATTATAAGTAGTTAAATATAAAATATAATTTCCCTTTTTATTTAAAATTTTTTTAAAAATAAACTTATATATTAAATAAAATTTAAACCATACGAATCGAGTAAAAAAAAGCTCCCCTAAAATTTAATTAAAGTTAATATATTTATAATTGTAATAAAACAATATTAATTCTTATATAATTGTAAAAGCTTTAACCGTTGTATTTTTTTATACGTATGTAATAAATATAATTTCCTCACTTAATAAATCACACATTAAAAATAAAATAACCATACTTTTATTAAAAATAAAATAAACGTTTTTATATAGTCCTATTTTATTATAATTAGATTTAATAAAAATATCCCATTTAAAAACTTTAACTATTCGATTTTAAATCCATTAAATTAATATTATTTTAGAAATTAAATAAGCTTTTTTTATATAAGCTTAAAATCCTATTAAACGATAAAAAAACAGCTTTATTTTAAAAGTTATAAAAGTTAAATATAGTAAAAAGTTCGTTTAAAATTTTAACACTTAATTATAAGGAAAAATTTAATTTTTAAAATTCGATATAATAAGGTATTTATATAAAGGATTAACTATTAATTAACAATTACTATTAAAAGAAAATATAACATAATAAAACACACTAATTTACATTTAATTTTAAACTTTTAAAAAACCATTTTAAGTATATAAAAGTATAAGCGATTATAATATATTATAAAATTACATTTTAAAATCGCTACCACCTTATTTAAATTTAAAAAAGTAAATAAAAATAGGTATATTTAAAGTGTTATAATGCTTAAGGAATTATTTAAAGGATTATTTTATTAAACCCGTATAATAAAGTAAGTTTAAAAGGCATTTAAAGAATGAATTTAAAAGGTATTTAAAAAACTTTTTTACTTAGTTAAATAAAAAAGGTATAAGCTATGTATAATATTTATTCACCGAGTTTAAAATTTATAATAAACTAATTTAATATTATCACGTTATATTAATTTAAGTTTAAACTTAAGTTAAAAATTACCATTATTATTATTATTTAATGATTTATTTTATATTTATTATTATAATACATTAACTTTATTATTAACTTAGTAATTTTCGATTATAATATAATATAAGTAATAAACAAAATTATAACGGATATTTTTACTTTAAGTTATATAAATAAATGACAACATTACATTATAATTAAAAAGTTTAAAGTAATAAATAAGTAAATATTTAAAGATATTAATATTAAAATGATTTAAGTTTAAAAAAGGTAGTTAGGACATTATATTTTATATTTTAAAGATATTTTAATAATATAAATAAAATAATTCGGTTTAATTTAATAAAAGCGACGAAATATTATTTAATAAAATTATAACGTATTAAAATATTTATACACGTTTTAATTTAATAATTATTAGCTTAAAAAATATAATATAATAAAAAATATATTTTAAAAAATATGTATAATAAGTTTAAAAGAATTTTTTTAAAGAAATAATAAATAATTGTAAAAAGTGGTAATTACATATGTTTATATATATATAAGTTAAAAACCATTTCCACTTTTAATTTAATACCTTACATTATTACATTTAAAAAGTAATAAGTTATTATTACTAATCGTATAGTTTTTTTAAAAAGTTATACACATTTATAAATAACTTTAAAAATATATTATATGTATATTTAAATTTTATATCTTTTAGAATAATTAATTAAAGCGATTTTAATAATATAAATTTTATTTTAATACACCCTTTTTTAAACATTAAAATCGGCTAAAAAGGTAAATTATAATTAAAAAGCCTTATTATATTATATAAAACCTTATAATTAATTTTAACAATAAATAATTATTAAGTTTTAACTTAATATATTTAACTTTTTTAACATTTACTTTTAAACTTTTTAACTCGTATACTTTTAATAGTTAAAAAATTTTATAAACTAAATGATTTATGCTTAATTTAACGTAATCGACTTATACATATTAAATTTTACGGTAATTAATCCGAAAAACTTTAAGCTATTTTACTTAATTTTAAGCTTATTTTATTTTTTATTAACTAGGAACTAATTAATTATTTTCCATACTTATATTAAATAAATGTAAGTAATAATTTTTTTCTTTGTAATTTTTATTTAAAAATATTAAAAAAATATATATGAAATTTTAAGTAATTTGCTTTTTTTCGAAGAAAAAAATTTTTAACAAGGTAAATAATAAATTAAAAACCATTATTTTTATATATTTCCTATTATAATATAAAAAATCGTGTTTTTAAACCATTTATAATAATATTAAAGGCAATGGTAATTAAAAAAGGTTTTTTAAAATTAATTATTAAATCGTTTAATTTCTTAGCTATATTAAAATAAGTAACACATTTTATAATACACTAATTTATAGTTATTTATAAGTTATTAATATAACTTACTTTTAACCCTTTAAATTTAATTATTAAAAAGAAATAGTTAAATAAATTACTTATTTAAGTGGCCTTTGTTTTAGTAACGAAATACCTTAATATAAATATTAGCGGATATTTAAATAATATATTAAATATTAAGGTAGAAAGTTTTATCTTTAAGTTAAATATTATAAAAGAAATGGTTTAACAATTAATAAAAATTTTATTTATTATTTTAATTTCTTTTTTTATATAAAAGGATATTTTAATAAAGTTTAATTAAATGTGGTTTTAATATTATTTTTTATAACTTTAACTTTTATTTTATCCTAATCATTTTTATTAAATTTTATATCTATATTTATATCTTAATTAATTATTTTTTTACCCGAATTTTTATCTATTATTACTAATTTAACATTTTATTAAAAAATATAAACTTTATTATTAAGTTTTTTAAGTTTAAAAAAAGGTTTTTAAGGTTATTAAATAATAATTAAGCGAGGCTATTCGATATTAAAACGGTAAATTTATAATTTAAACCAAATAATTTTTATTATATAAATATTATAAAAAACGAAGATATAATTTTTTAAATGTAACTTATAAGTGAATAAAATATGTTAAACGAAGTTAAGGCTAGTTGTTTTTTAAATTGACGATTAAGTTTAAGCTTTTTCGTAAAAGGTAAGTAAATTTCTTTTAAGTTTTAATTATTAAAAACCGCTTATTATAGCTTTTTTTTACGACTTTTTCTTATTACTTATTAGTTTTTTAAAGTTAATTTGCTCTTTTTTATTTTATTATCTTTTATTTTATCGCTTTTTATTTCATTACTTTTTATTTTACTACTTTTTAAACAAAAAATATTATTAAGGGATATTATAAATTGCTTTAAAGTTTTTTAATAAGGTGATAATATATTTTAAGCCGTGTGTAATATATGTTTTAATATTAAATTTTTTATTTTTATTATATTATAGTTTATATTTATTACTTTATTAAGCTTTTCATTTAAATTCGTTACGTTTATAATTAAAAATAAAAAGTATAATTTAATTATAATATTTATTATGTTTTTTTTTCTTTTCATCACTTATTTAAATATGTTAAAAATAAATATATGTAGTTTTATATATTAATTTTATTTTGATAAAATGAAAATATTAATAAAGGAAATAATAAAGTATTTACTATGTAACTTATTTTAATTTTATTAAAAAATATAAAGCCACGCCTTAATATTATTTAATATAATGTTAAAAGTAACGATAATAAAAAGTGAGAAATGGCCTTTTACTTTTAAATGTTAATTAAGTTTTTATGTAATATTAAAATAAGTAATATATTTTATAATAACCTAATTTTAAATAACCATTAAAAGTTAAAAAAGATTAATGTTAAAACTTTTATATTTAATTATAAGAAATAAAAAATTAAATATATTATAAACTTTAATTAGCTTATTTATAATTTAAAGGTAGTTAAGTTTAAAGAATTAAGTAAATAAATTGTTTTAAAACGTATTAAGTTTTAAGTAAAAAAGTTTCGCATTTATTAATAAATTTAAAAAAATAACCTTATAATAAATAAACTTATTATTATAACTTTTAAAGTTAAAACTTATAAGCTTTCCTATTATATTAAATAGGTAGTTATTAAATATTTCCTTTATTTTTGTTTTCGAAAGTATAATATTAAGTATAAACTTTAAAAATTATACCGTTAACTTTAACTTTTTCATATAACTTTTTCCTAATTTAAACACTTTTTTAAAATGCTTTTCCCACCTTAATAATGTTACTTTTTAATCCTTTTAAACCTTTTAATCCTTACCTTTTATATCGGATAGTAATGATCGTATATATTTAAACTATTTTATTAATAATAAAAGATATTTGATTTTATATTTAATTTTATTAATAACTTAAATAATATCGTTCGAAATATTATAAAATTTGTTATTAAAAAATATGTTATTAAGTAAAAGATAATTAACATAAAACTTTAAATTAAAAATTAAAGTCGCGTATTTTTTACCGTTAGTTTATGTTATAATAATTTTACCAGATTTTTAAAATTTATTATTGTTTATTTTATAAACTAAAGGCGTTAACGTTTTACGAATGAAATTTATAAGTGATATTTTAAAGGCTTTATAATTATTCGAAGCTTTTTTAAGCCTTTTTAATTAAAATAGTTTAAAACTTATTAATAAGTTATAATTTATAAAGGTAGGAAAATTAATATTAAAGTTTTTAATAAAGGTTAATTAATTATTAAACATTTTTTAATTTAAGTTAAAACGTGTAAACTAGGTGAAAATAATATAAAGGATAAACTTAAAAAAAGCATTATTAAAAACGCGATTTTATAAAAACGAAAAAAATAAATAGTTGAAAAAAATTAAAGTTAGCTATTATTAATTAACTTATATAAAAATGTATTAATATAAAATAACATATTTATAATGGTTAAATTATTTATATTTTAACTAATTATTTTATCTTTAACAACTTAAGTATAATATTATTACGATTAAAGTTAAAGTTTTTAATAATAAAATAAGCTAGTTTAAACTTAGTTAGTTTAAATTTTTTCGCACGAGGTAATTTAACTTTATTAAGTAAATTAAATTGTTTTTTTTAAAAGAGATATTTTTTAAGCGGTAAGGGTTAGTTTTAAAGGTGTATTATAAAAATAAAAAAAAGTATTCCTTAATTATTATTCGATTAAAAAACATACTTATATTTATATAAATGTGTATATTAAAAAAAGTAGTATTTTTAAGTTAAAATTTAAAGAAAAAAATATTAAAAAAGTAAATATACTTTTTCTTAATAATTAAAGTTATTATAATAATTGTTTAAATATTTTAAATGGTTAAAATAAAATGGTTGCTTATTATATAAATATAATATGTTATAAATCTTATAATAAAGTATTAATAACATATAATATATGTTATTATTATTAAGGAAATAATATAAAATACTTTAAAGGTAATACTTTTTACACTTTTAAGTTAATTAAAGAGTAAAAATCTAGTAAAAGTAAAGTAAAACAATTAATTAAAAATGTAGTAATATAAAAGGAAAAAAGAAAAAAAATAATGGTTTTATTATTAAAGATAATAACTTTTATTAATACGCCCGAAAAAAAAATAAAATATATTATTTAATTAATAGTTTTATAAGCCATAAAAAAATAATTAAAAAAATATAACAAATATTAACTTATTAATAAAATTAATAATACACTTATATGTGATATTATATATATTTATAATATATATTATATATGATGTTAGTTATTTAATATATAATAAGTATATATAATATATTTACATTTATTTTTTTATATACCTTATATTATTATATTTAAAAAGTAATAAAAAATTACCATTAATTACATGTTATTATAAGTTTTTTTTAAAAAGTCATATATAATTACTAATAATTTTAAAAGTATGTTATATGTGTATTTAAACTTTATATCTTTTAAAAAAGCTAATTAAGGTAATTTTAATAATATAAGTTTTATTTTAATATATTTTTTATTAAACATTAAAATTAATTAAGAAAATAAGTAATAATTAAAAAGCCTTATTATATTATATAAAGCCTTTTAGCTTAAATTACACACACATTATTATTTTTAAATATTAAAATTAATATTATATTTTTTTCATATATATATTTATTTATTAATTTTAGATTTATAAAGTAAATTCTTTTTATATTAAATAATAAATTAACCTAATTAAACCATATTATATTTAATTATTATTACTTATATAAGTTATTTATAAACATTAAATAAATAAATATATTAATTATATAAGCTTAACTTATTATCACTTTTAATAATTATATAAAAGGTTAATAATAGTCTTTTATATTAAAGGTAAAATTTGAAATATATTTAAAAATATTTTATATAAAACCTTAAAAAAGCCTTACTTTTTATTTAAATTATTATTTTAATTAATAATTTTATTAATAAAAAGTAATATTTTTGGTAAAATATTTTTACTTTTATAAGTAAACTTTTATGTAATACCAGTAAAAGAAAATGTTTTTTATAAGATATTATTATTATTATAATTAATATTATTATAATTAACATTGTTATAACTAGTATTATTATAATTAAGAATTTATAAATTAAATATAAAAACATATTTAATATATAAACCTTATTTTTTATTGTTGTTATAAAATATTTGAGACTTTTTATTAAGTAAATTTAAACCTTTTAAATGGTAACCATTAAATAATCGTAAAGATTTAAATAATCTTAAAAACTTAAATAGTTTTAAAAACTTAAATTATTTTAATATATAATTAAATTCACAATTATTAAATTTAACGTTATTAAAGTTATTAATTAAAACTATTTTATTATCGCGTATAAAATAAATTATAATGTTATTATAAATATTTAAATTTAATATTTTAAATTTTTTTTTTTCGATTTTATTATAAAAACATTTCTTTCTTTTTTATTTGGTTTATTTATAATTATTAATTATTTTAAATAATAATCGTAATAGATTTTTTATCGCCATTTATTTATTAATTTTTATTTATTTTCCATTAATAACCTTTAAAATGTTTATAAAATATTTAATGTTTTTGTTAATTTTGTTAATAAAAATTTAAATAATTAAATTTATAAATAATACTTAAACGAAATAAATGAAATTTTTTTTTTAAAGGCTTTAAAATATATATAAATAATATACATTATAATGTAACATAATAATTTTTATATTAAAAATTTTTAACTTTAACGGGAAAATTAGTATATAATTAATTAAATAAAATTTATTATTTTTTTTATTAAGCTTTAACAAAAAAACAAAGGTATTATTATTAAAAAATTTATAAATATTAAATCAAAAATAAACCTTATTATTAATTAAATTATAAATAATAATATTTTTCTTACCTTTAATAAATTTGTGTATATTATTAAGTTTAAATTATTGTTAAGCCATTTTAAATATTATATAAACTTTTTCAAATATATTTAAATTTTCAATGACGTAATAAGGCATTTATTACATATTATATGTAAAGGATTTTATAACAAAAAAATGAAAAAGGTAGTAAAATATTATATTTTATTAAGGCTTAAATAAAGTTTTTAAAAAAATTTAATAATTAAAATAAAATATAATAAGATATAATATATTTAAATAAAATTAATATTAAAATTAAAAAAGGATTAAAGTTTTAACTTTAAAAATATTTAAAATAATAAAAAAAGTATTATTTAATAAGAACAAAATAATTTTTAATAAATTTAAAACATAAATAAAATATTTTAAAAGATTTAAAAAGAAACACATACTTTAATTTACTTATATTTAACCTTTTATTATTGGTTTAAATATTCTTAGCCATAATATAATAAGTATAATATAAAATATTATAATATAATCCACCCTTATTAATTATTTAAAAAGAAAAAAATAAGGTTTTTTTTTAAATAATTTAAGTAATAAATATTAATTAATTATTTCAATTATTTATATACATTATTAATAAAAAGTTAAATAAATTTTAATAAAAATTATAACTTTATTTTAAATATTTTTAAATATAAAATTAAATATAATATTAAATAAGAAATAATTAAATTGGTTATAAAAATAAAAAAGTTATTTTAATAAATAAGGTTTTAAATTTAAAATATAATAATATATTATTAAATATTTTATATTAATTTTATATATATTATTTAAAAAATAATATGCTTATATGTTAAAATATATGTAATTTTAAATATAAGTTATAAGAATTTTATGTACCTTTTATTAAAAACTCGAAATTAATTTTTAAATAATATTTATATAAGTGTTTATATAAAGTTAAAAAGGAATAAATTAAATTAAAAAAAAAGTTTTACTTACAATATTAATAATTTTGTTTTATTTTATTATATTTATATGATTTTATAAAAAAAAACTTTTATTAAATATTTTATTTTTTAAAAAGTTATTTTTAAATATTTCATTTCTTTTTTTATTTTTTTAATTATTTATTAAATTATATATGTTTTTTAAAGTATATGTCTTTTTTTCTTATTAAGTTTTTTAGTTTTAATTGTTGCTAATATAATGTGTATAATATTTTAATATGTTATAACTTTAATTATTAGCTTTTTATAATTTTTATTTAATATAATATTTTTAAATGATGTTAAAAATTTTAATAAGAATTGAAGATTAATGATTATACTATTTTTTTTAAATTTAAATAGTGAAGATAAATATAACTTTGGTTTTTTAAATGTTTATTATTTTAATTTTAAAAAATATAACTTTTTATTAAAATTTATACTCACAAATAATAATAATATTTTTTATAATTTAATTTATTATATATATTATATTATAATTGGGAATTATTAAAATAATAGTTAAATTAAAACACTATAAAATAATAACCCTTTTTAACTTAAAATATTATAAAATGATAACCCTTTTTAATTCGGATTATTTTAACATAAATTATCTTATATTTAAAAAAATAATTTTTTAAACATATTTCACGTTTAAAAAAATAATTTTTCAAACATATTTCGCAATTAAAAAAATAATTTTTTAAGTATATTTTATAATTAATAGGGTAGTTTTTTAAGCATTATAATGATTTAAATGTATTCATTTCTATTTAAATTTAAAAATTTAAATAAAAAAGTAAATATTATTAACAAATTAAAAGATAATATTATAAAAGGAAATATTTTAATAATATTTTTTTATATATTTAAACCTTATAAAAGTGTTTATTATAAATTACCATATTTTATTATTTTATATTTTTTTTAATAATATTTATTATTAATAATTTATAAAAAATATAAATATGTTATTACTTTAAACTTTAAAAATTAATATTATTTTTATAATTAATTATTAAAACTATAAATAAATCTTTTTAAAAATTAATTATATAAGTTTAAAAATAAAAACATATATTATTTAAGTGAATTTTAAAATTAAATGAAAATAACTTATATAATTTTTAATATATATTAAATATAATTTAATAAAAATTAAATAATAATATATTATAAAAATATTAAATTTAAAATTAATTTAGTAAAAAATATATAAAGATTATGTAAAAATATTTATAAAATTTTTAATTAAAGTATATTTATTTCATTTTTAAAGCTTAACAAGGATGGGATAATTAAAGTATTTGTGTGTGTGTAAATATTTGTATATAAGTAAATATGTGGATTTTTATAAAAATTAATATTGTTATATTATAATTTTTAATAAAATAAAATTAATTAAATTCCTTACAAATATTTTTTTACTTAATTCATATAATTTATATTTTACATTGTATATATGCTTATAATGAAAAGATTAAGTAATAAAAAAAGTAATTATATTTTATATTTTAACAATAAAAATAAAACAAATATTAGTTTATAAAAATTAAATGAAATTAGGTTTTTTAACTTATATTTAAGTTATAATAATATATTTAAGGTAAATAATAATAATAATAAAAATAATAATAAATGTTGTAAAGATAATAATAATAATGTTTTATATTTTTAAGGTTAGGATAAGGGAATAAACAATAATTAATATGATAATAATAATGAAAATTAATTAATAATTAACTATTTTTAAAACCATTATAACATATATTTAGCTTTTAATAATGAAGAAATGAATAATTATTAAAGTAAATTATTTATTAATAGGTTAAAAAAAAATTATAAGAAGTTTTTAAAAATTTTAATGGATTAAACTTTAAAATAATTAAAAAGTCACGCAATCATTTATTAAAACACTTTTAACACTTAAACAATTCGAAGATTATTTATAAGCTAATAAATATATTACCTATCCATTTTAATAACCTAGTTAAATAAAATATGATAAAATTAACCATTTTTTTTAATAATAATAAAAATAATTAAATAAATTAAAATAATAAAAGTATTTAAATTAATAAAAGTAATATAATTATTAAGAATAACTATAACAACTAGGATAAGGCTTTTTAAAATAATAAGGTTATATTCGTAATTATATTTAAAATATTTTAAAATAATAAAGTTATATTTATAACCATACTTAACAATTTTAAAAATATTATAAACATCTCACATTTTATTTATTAAACCTTTATTTCCTTATTAATATAAAGCTTTTTTTATAATTTATATATTAAAATTTATAATATTTAACTTATTAAAAAGTAATATTAAATAGGTTATATAATATTAAAAAATTTATTAAATTATAAATAAAATTTAAAAAATAAAATTTTAACTTTACATTTAAATAATTTTATAAATATTAATTATAATATTATATAATTTAAATAAAAAGATAAATAATTTAAATATGTATTATTTAACTTAAATTATATTTTAATATAATAATTATAGTTAAAACTATTTAAAATTAAAGTTAAAAGGTTTTAAAGGGATATTATATAATATTTATTTAATATTTTTATAAAACTTAAAATTATTAAAAAAGGTGTTATATAAAAGTTTTAAAAGTTTTAAAAGCCTTATTATAAAAAATAGCTAAAAGGTGTGTTATATAAGCTTTATTTAAATACCTTTTTACTTTAATTTTAAATAGTTTTAAATATAAATATTACATCATAATATAATTTAAATTAAAATATATATAATTAAGTTATTTATTTTCTTATTTAAATTATATGATATTATAATTAATATTTATAAAATTATTTAAATATAAAATTAAATAATGTTTTAATGATAAGTTATTTTAAAAGGTGGTAAGTATATAATGTGATAAATATTTTTAAATATAAAAAGCTTAATTATAATATAAATAATAATTATAATAATAATGATTTAAGATTGTTAAAAGGGAAAAAACAGATTTAACTTAATTTTAAAAATGAAAATAATAGTAATAAGTTTATAAATAAACCCAATTTTAATATAAATAATAAATACTTTTATAAAAGCAAAGGTATTATTATAAATAAGAAATAAGAAAAGATTAATATAACTTTAAAAAAGGATTATAATTTTAATTATAATTTAAATAATAAGGAATTTTATAAATATAAAGGTATTACTTTTATTAAAGTATAATAAAATGTTAATATCATTTATATTATTAGTTTTATAATAATTTTATTTATTTATTAATGTTTTAAAAATTTAACGTTTTAAATAAGTTATTAAAATATAAAAATATAAAGGAATTTGAGGTAAATAAGAAATGAAAATAAATGGCCATATTAAATTAAAAATATATATTTAAATTAAATAACTTATTTTAATATATATGTTTTCTTTTAAAATTAATTTAAAAGGATATTATATTTAAATATTATAATAAGTTTATAATTTTAATAAATAAATAATAATTGATTTAAAGTTTTATTTAATATAAAATCTTTTAAACTTCTTTTAAATTATTAGGTTATAATAATTTTAAAGTGGGTAATTTAAAATAATTTTTATATTAAGTTTATTATAAAGATTAAAAGCCATTCTATTATAAAAATAATTATATTTAAAATTATTAATTACCCTTTTATTTCACATATTAATTAAATATACCATTATAACCTTATAACAAATATAGTTAATAAGTAAGTTTTTATTAATGTTTAAAGGTTATTTAATAATATATATTAGTAAATATATCATTTTATATATATTAATAACCTTAAGATTATATAACTACTTATTTATAACCTTAGAAAAAATAAATTAAAAAAACATAATACTTTAAATATTACTTATATGTTTTATTATAAATTTTTTATAATTATTAATTATATTTTTTATTTAATTATATTTAAATGTATGGTTTTATATAAAGAATAAGCTTTTAAATAAAAGATTTCAATAATTAATACTTAATTTATATAAATAAGCTAATTTATTTTATAAATTATAATAAATTTAAAAACATATTTTATATTTAATAAAATTATTTTAAGGTATAAATTGTTTTATAAATTAATAAAAATGATAAAAATCATTAAGATATTTTAACATAATAATATAATATATATTTTTTTTATTTAATAAGTTATAAGTAAATAATAAATTATAAGTATATTATAATTTAATAATTAATAAAAGATTAAGATAATTTAATAATTAATTGATTAATATTTTCGATTATAATAATAATATATTTTAATTTCCTTAATTAATTTTAAAAATAATTATTTTTTTAATAAAATACTTTTTATCAATAAATAATTATATTATTAAATGGAAAATATAAATTAAGTTTTAATTAATATTAACATATTAAATAATAAAATTGTTAAATTAAAAATTATAAAAGTTAAGGGAATATATTATTTAAAGGTTTAATAAATAAAAAAGAAAACTTTTAAGGTTAAAAAATATATTATATTCTTTAATAAAATCTTTAAAAAAAAATTAAAGATTTATTATTAAAAAATTTAACCTAAATTATATTCGATAGTGTATGTGAAATAATGTGTATAATAATATTAATAATTTATTTAATATTAAAGTTATATAGTGATTATTTATTAGGATATTATAAAGTATTAAAAAGTAATATAAAAAAGTGGTTTTTAATATTAAAAGGTTAAAACCTTTATTAAACCTTAGCTTTATAATAACTTTAAGTGATAAGTTATTATAAGGGTTAATTAAAATAAGATTAATATTATTTTATAATAAAATCATCTTTAATTTAATTTTTTATTAGTTATAAAATTTAATATAATTAAAAAAATCAAATTTAAAAGAGGTTTTTTAAAATAATATGTTTAATATGTTTAATAGGTTTAATTAATTTATAAATGAAAGATAATAATTAATGGTAAAAAAGGTTAAAATGGTATAAGTGAATTTAATAACATTTTTAATATAAAGATTAAATCCTTTTATTTTAATAAATAGCTTTATTTAATGTTTTATTAAATTTATTATAATAAATATAATAGTTACTTTTAAAAGATTAATAAGATTATAAATAATATTTTAATAAAGGCATTTTATTTAATTTAAAGGTTAAATATAAAGTAATAAAAAAATTATATATATATTTTTTAAATATATTTATAAAATAATAAAAAGGTAGATTTATTTAATATATATTTAATTATTAATATTAAATTAGAATTATTTTAACTTTAAAACTATTATATTTATTTACTAATTTAAATACTTAAATAAGTATTTTTAAGTTATATATAACTTATAATATATTTAATTATTATTATCCCTTTAATTATTTATAATATTTATTAAATATTTTATAAATATTACATAAAATATTATATATATAAATAGCCCACTTTTATTTTAATTATTAAAACTAGTTATTAATAAAGTAACTATAATATTATAATTAATAAATATTTAATTAAATTATTTTTATGTTTATAAGTTAAATTTATTATATTATAAGGTTATATTAAAAATTATTTTCATTTTATAGGTAATAATTTAATTAATAAATTAAATTTAAATGATTTATATTTTAAAACTTTTAAGCGATATTAATTATTAACTTTATTATTAAGTTTTATAAAGTGTTAATTAATTCTTTTATAATTATTTAAATATATATTAAATTACATATTTTTTAACTATTTTATATTATATAATTAATAATTATAATAATATTAAAATATTATATAATTCTTATACCACTTTTTATTAATTAAAAGTGTAAATTATTTCTTTAATATTTTAATATATATTATTTAAGCTATTTTAATTTTAAACCATTATTAAGTTTTTATACTTTTAATAATAATGACGTAAATTATATTATGGTATATTATATTTATTATATTATAACTAATAATATATAAGTTAAAAATAAAAAAAAGAAATTAGTTCGAAAAAAAATGAATACTTTTTTATTAAAATTACTTTAAGTAATATTTATTATAATTTTTAAGGATAATATTTTACAAGTAAAGCAATATTTTTTTCACATTCTTAATTATTAAGATAATAAATACTTATGTTAAATTACTTTATTAGTTTTTATGTTATTAATTATTTTATAAAACTATATTTTATTATTTTAAATTTTAATTAATGGATATTTTTAATAATAATGTTATTATTTTAACAATCTTTGTTATAATATAATAAAAATGATAAGAATAATAAGGAAAATAATAGCAATAATAAATTTAATAATAAAAAAATTAATAATACAAATATAAATAAAGATATAAGTAAAAGTAATATTTAAATTAAAGGAAAGGGTTAAGAAAAAAATATAGTTAAAGGTAATATTAAAAATAAAAACGAAAAAAGCGAAAAGGTTAAAATTAATAATTAATATAAGCTTAAAAATCCTTTAAATAATAACTTAAACGGTAACTTAAGTAATAACTTAAGTAGCCATTTTATTTAAAATAAACCTTTTATTATTACAATATTTAATAAGCCTTATTATATTATTAAAACTTATATTAAAATTAACTTTACTTATATTATCCCTGCGATATATAAGAAATAATTTATGGCTAATTATATGTGTAAATATGCCTTAATTAATACGATATATAATAACCTTTTAAATAATACCTTTAACTTAATACCTTTTAATATAAAGTTTTATTATTTTTTTAATTATAATAATATAATTATAGTTTTAAAACTTAATACTTTTATATATTATAAAGTTTATAAATTTTATTTAATATTTACTTATATACTTTAATTACTTGGTAAATTAATAAATATAAACCTTAAAATAATCATTTCTTATTATAATCTTTTATATTTTTTTATATTAAAGGTTTTTATTTAATATTTATTTGCTTATTTTACTTAGTTTTTTTTTAATAATATCATTATATTAATATTTAATGATAAAAATATAAATGATGTTAACTTTTAGCTTTAACTTATTTAAAATAATCTTAATAATAATTTTAAAAATATCGAAAAATTTTATAAAAAAACATTTTTTAAATTGCGATTTAAAACTTATAATAAACCCGATAATAAAAATGTTATAATTAATATATCATTAAAAAAGGATAATTATAATACCTTATTTATAAATACCTTTAAACCTACCTTTTATAATATATTTTTTAAAAATATACATAACTACCATAGTTTTAATATTAACTTTAATAAGTTATTAATTAATAAATTAAAATAATAAATTTAATTTTTTAACTATAATAAAAGTAATAATTATTATAAATTTATATTATTATAATTTAAAAAATATATTAATATAAATAGTAAATTAATAATAAATTTATCTTTTATATTTTTATTATTTAAAAATATAAAAAATTAAAAAAGGTATAAAAATAAAAATAAGTGTAAAATTTAAAAAATAAAAATTATAAATATTATATAAATAATAAAAACAATATAACCACTTATACTTAAGGTAAAAATAATCTTTAAAAATAAAGTTAAATATAATAAGGTTAAATAATAAAATTAATAAAAATAAATTTATAAAATATATTTTAATTATATAATGTTTTATTTTTATTTAATTTTATTTTTAAAAAAGGCTATATATAATTGTAAATAATTTTAATAATATATAATATATAAGTTAAAAAAATACCTTTATTTAATTAAAATTATTACGGATTAGAATTAGCTAATTAAACAAATATAAGTGCAAAAGGGATAATTATTAAAATAAAGCTATTATGATAATTATGTGGTTAGGGCTATTTAAATTAGGTGAGCCCTAGCGTGGGCCACGTGCCCTAATAGCTAATTATCCCTAATATATCCCCCTCCATCGTTGATTCTTCGAACGAGAGCTATTAGGGTATAGTTATTAATTGATAGGTTTATTAATCGATCGCTTACCCGTTGCTGTTACCTCTATCGTTCAATAGTAGATAGGTTTATCGTTTAATAGTAGATAGGTCTATCGTTCAATAGTAGATAGGTGTATAGCCTCCTCTTAATATATCATCCTTTGACCGTGTATACTGACAACCTGGCAGATAGCTCGTATAGCTCGTACAGCTATTAGGGTTGTCTCTAATCCTACTTTTATAGCAACTTATCTCCGTATCGAGTGGTATATCGACTGGTATGTTGATAAGTATGTTGAATAGCGTATCAACAATTGTATGTTGGATAGGTGTCGATAAACGTATCGATTCGGCTGACAGGCTCGTCAAGAGCATTGCTATTTAGTAATAGCTAACAGGCCTAATCAAAGGGTCGGCTATTGTGCTTGTTGACAATCCTATCGCAAGGAGAGGTCGCTCAGCTTGCTTCGAATAAGCTGTCGATTCAGATCGATCAAAAGGTAACTGTTCGATTCGATTCGAGAGGGTATAAGAAACGCAGTGAGAGCGGCGATCAGCTTCGATAAGAGAGGTTATCGAATTCTAGAATATCGAACGCTATACCTTAGCGTTAATTCTAAGATTATCAATTGTGGGAATAGCTTCAGCAATAGGTATCAAACTACTATAGCTCTTCCTACTGCTCTAATCTCCCCTCGTTACCGTTGGCATTACCAATAAGATTTAACAAAAAGCAGCGCTTCCTACTACTTAGCTTTTTGGTTTAAGCTAGCTCATAATAATCCATTATCTCGATCTACCTTCGTCGCTGCATGTCAGCGACAACAAGGTTGATGAGATACTGGTTACAAAGCTGTTAACAGTTCTAAATAGATTAGATTAGGCTCCCCTCCATCGCAAAGGCGATTTAAGGTTAAAGGAATCTAAGGTAATAAGAAGATTGATTGGTTTGTTCTTCTAAGAGCGGGCACCAGATATTACAGATCAGAATTAGCTAATTAAACAAATATAAGTATAAAAGAAATAATTATTAAAATGAAGCTATCGTGATAATTATATAGCTAAGGCTATTTAAATTAGGTAAGCCCTAGCATAGGCCACGTACCCTAATGGCCAATTATCCCTAACAAAAATATAATTTAAAAAAGGCTTTAAATTTACTATTATATTTAAAAGTATTATATAATATATACTATTTTAACTTTAAAGTAAAGTTATTATAATAACTATTATAATTTAATTAGTTAAATTTAATTATTTTATATGTATATATATATATATATATATATGTAATAATTAAATTAAAAGCCCTATATTAATATAAAGCTTTAATTATTATATATATTTTAATTAAATTTTTATATTTAAAAAAAATATATTAAAATAATTTTTATATTATTAAAATTGCTTTAATTAATTCTTTTAAAAAATATAAATATTAATAAAATATATTATATATTACTAAAATTATTTATATTTATTTATAATAATAGTAAATTTATATATAATTAATGGTAATTATTTACCACTTTTTAAGTTTAATAATATAAAATATTATTAAAATATATTAAATTATTATAAAAATATTATTATAAAAATAAATTATTATTATTATAATATTAGAAATAAATATAATGTTAAATATTATTATAAATTATTAAATATTTTTACTTATTTTTATAAATATTTATTATAATATAAATATTTATTTTAATTATTATTTAAATAATTATATTATAATATACCAATATTTTTTAAATATTATAAATATTAATTTTTAATGTTTAAGCCTTTTAAAATTAATAATTATAACTTATTAAACAAAACTAATAAAAGTAATTATAATTAAATATAAAAGTATTTTAACATTTTACCCTTTATTATTTATATTATTATTAAGCTTATTATTAATCTTTATTATTAACCTTATTAAAACTAATTTAAAGATTATTTTTAAATTATTAAAAACCTTTAAAATGTTTAAATTTTTTTCTTTTATTTATAAAATAATTTAAACTTAAAATAATAAAATTAAAATTGTTAAAGTAATTCAAAAAAATAAAAATTATAACAATTAATATATGATTTAAAGTTTAAATATTAAACGCTTATTTTAAAAAGATTTTTTACAATTTAATATTTTACCTTAAACAAAGAATATTTTACTTATGCCATTTTCCCTAAAACTTTATAAACAATTATTTACTACTTATTAAATAATACCATTACCATTTAAAATACACCATCACTAATAATTATAACACTTTATTAAATATATATATACTAAGCATATAAACATCACTTTTATTAACTTTATCTTTAAATATAAATCCCTTTTTAATAAAAACTAACCTCTTTAATTTTTAAATAAACTTATTAATAAAAAAATAAAAGGATTAAAAATTAAATTATTAAAAATATAATAATAAAAAATAAGCCTTATCATATAAAATTAACTACTTATTTTAAATTATTATTTAAAAATATTATTAAACTTAATCATTATTTATTTAAATATTTATTATTAAAGTTATAAAAAATAATATAAATTATATAATATATTAAAAATGATATAATTATTTTATTAACTCATATTTTAAATTAAAATTAACTTATAAAATTTTAAAAATTTTACTTAAAAAGGTATATAATAATTACTTATTAATTTCCTTTTCCATTTAATATTTTCCCTTATTATTAAAAATATTACTTATATTATTAAATGATTTAATCATTTAAATTTATAACTTATCTAAATATTATTTATTAATAATAAAAAAAAATAAATTAATTTGTTTTTTATTTTATATAAATCTTTAAAGCTTAGTTTTATTATATATAAAATAATTATTCATTAATTTTTTAACATTAAGTTATATCTTATTATTATAATCTTTTTATATATCCTTATTAAATATAAAAAAAGAAAAGTATATTTATTAAATAAAATAAAAAAAAGTTGATTTATATAATTTAAATTTATTTTAATGTTATAATTTAATGTTAAAATATTCACTTAAAAACCACTCATTTAAATAATACTTATTTAAAAATTATTTATTTAAAAATTATTTATTTAAAACTTTTTCATAAAAAAATCTATAAATATTATCATACTTAAATATTAAAATTTGAATAAAATTTAATAATGATTAATAAAATGATAAATAAAAAAGCTTAATAATTTTTATAATGGCTATTATATTAATAACTAAGACAATATTATTATATACAATATTACCTTTTAATTACTTATAAAAATATACTTAATTAATATTACCTTAAATATTAAAGATTTTTATTTAAAGGGATAAAGTTTAATAAAACTTAAGTATTTAATAGGAAATATATATAAGGCATTTAAAACGATATATTTACAACTTCCTTTTTTAATATTAAAAAACAAAGCTTATAAGTTTAAATTAATTTTAAATATTATTAAAAAAAATAATTGAAACAATATATATTTACATAAAATTAAACAAAGCATATAATATTTTTTACTAATCAAAAAAATAATTTAGTAATACACAATTATAAATTACCCTAATATATATTTAATATTTAATTAATAAAATATTATTGCTTACAAAAACTATTAAATAAATATATTTTAATTTAAAGTTATAAAAAATAATATATTTTATAACAACACTACTAATTTAACAAATAATTAAGCTAATAATACTACTTTTTTAACAATAAATATGGTTTTTTATTAATAAATCACCATTTATTAAATAACAATTTTTAAATATAACATCTTTTATTCTTTTATAATATTTTTTACTTTTTTTATAATTAATAATATTATGGTTTTATACTTAAAATAACTAAACACTTAAGACATTAAGGGATAAAAATATAAATTAAATAAGATTAAATATTTTTACAAATTTAATTACTTAAATAACTTATTAAAAACATTATTAATTATAAAGATAAACCTTATAAATATAATATATTTTTTACTTTAACCTTTATATAAAAGGTTTAAACTTAAAATAAAAGAAATTAAAAATTGTAACAACATTAATACTTATATTATTAAATAAATAAGATATAAAATAATTATTAATAAATTATTTAAAAATAAAATAAAATTTTTACCTTTTACCTCTTTTTCTTTTATTTTTTATTTTTCTTTATAAATTCATATATAAATACTTAAATTATATATATATATTTTTAATAAATAAGTAAAATTTTAATATAACTATTATAATTATTAACTTTACTTAAGATTTATAATTATTTAACTTATAAAGTTAATTTTTTAATTAAATTTTATATTTATAAATATATAATTATTACTTTTAAATATATTAATATTTAAAACTAAAACATTATTTATATAAACTTACCATTTTATCACATTTTAAAATAAGTTTAATTAATTTCATTTTAACATTATATAAATAAACACCTATTTTTATTATAATTATATCATATTAAATTACATTTTTATATTAATTTTTATTAGATTTATATATATTAATAAATTATCTCAAAATATTTATATAATAAAATCAAACATCTTATATAAATATAAATATTAAAAAAGTTCTATTTAAAATTAATTTAACTTTTATTAAATAGTTATAAAATTAAATATTTAATTCATTTAAATTAATAATTATAATATATTATTAAATATCTTTATTTTTACCCTTTTTTTTATTCTTATTTTTATTTTTATTTTTTTTAATTAATAATAAACATTTAATCATATCTTTTTTAAAAGTTTTAAGTTTATTAAATTATATATTATTAAATCTTCCTTACCATATAAACTCTACCATACCCACTTTAAAAATATACTTAAAAAAATCAAATTAATATAAGATTAATTTAATATAAAAAACTCACCTTTAAAAACAAAAAATAGATATTTTTAAACAATAAAACAAGCTTATAAGTTTAATAAAATTTGATTTAATAACTTCCAACATTTTTAACAAAAGGTTAAGCTTTAATTAAAATTAGGTAAAAGTTTTTAATTAAAATTTAAATAAAGAAAAATATTTTCTAACCCCTTTTACATTTTTAACTTATAAATCCTTTACTAATAATAATAATAATTAGTTAAAAATAACATATAATATTAATTTAACTAATTATATAACTTAGGTTTTAACAAAAATAAAAAAAATATTTATAAATAAAACTATTACTTTTATAATTAAAAATTTAAATATATAACTACTTTATTTAATTTTAATTATTTTTATTAAATAATTAATAATATTTATAACTTAAACTTAAATAAACCATTTCTTTTAATAATATTAGCTTTTAAAGTTATCACTATTAAAAACTTTAATTAATATAATATTAATTACCTATTACAAATTATAAAAATAAATTTTCATATTTTTTTTAATATATTATTCTTTTTAATATATCATTCCTTTTAATATATTATTTTTTTTAATATATTATTCCTTTCGATATATCACTCCTTTTGATATTATTCCTTTTAATATTTTTCCTTTTAATATATTTTTCTTTTTAATTTTTTTTTCTTTTAAATATTAATATTATTTTTAATAGATTTAATTATTTATATAATAATAGTTAGAATTATTTTACCTTTAAAATATATTTATTTTAATTATAAAATAAAATAAAACCTTTTTTAATATTATATCATTTTACCTAATTATTTTAACGATATTTATATTAGGTATTATTATAATAGTAATAATAATAAATATTTATATTAGTTTAATATATATTTATTTATATTAATTAAATATAATTATTATTTTAATTATATATAATAAATATAAATAAACATATTAAAATAATAAATATATTTATAACTATTTTTATTTATTCTTTAAAATATATTAAGATTAAATTATTATAACTAGTTTTAAATATTATTTTTAAAATAATTAAAAACTTAAAAACTTAATTATTTAATATAATAAATTATATTAAAAAGTTTAAATATTAAAGATTAATTATAAATTTTTAAAAATTAATAATATAATATTTTACTTTAGAAAATTAAAGGAAAAATTCTTTAAAATTACTTTATTAAAACTATTAAAATATATTTATATTATTAAACTTAAAAAGTAATAAATTATTACCACTAATCACATATAAATCCTTAACTATTATAATAAAATATAAATAATTTTAATAATAATAAATATATTTAATTAAAATATATATTTTTTAAAAAAGTTAATTAAGGTAAATTTAATAATATAAAACTTATACTAATATACCATTTTTTTATAATAATAAAACCTATTATAATAAAGTTATAAATAAAACTTATAATAAAATAAGGATATTTTTTTTTAATTAATTAACTTTAAAAAGCCATAAAAAAAGTAACTTAAATAATTACTTAACTAATAAAAAAAAATAGCTTAAAATTATAATTACTTTTATTAAATAATATAAAATATATAAGATATATTATTATAAAAAGGATTAAAAAAAACTTAAAATTAAGGAATTAAATATTATATTTAAATATATATATTTTTATTTTATAATTATAATAATATAAGCAATACTAACTAAAATATAAGTTTAAAAAGGTTAATAAAATAAACCTTATAATTCAAACATTAACTTATTTTATTTTTAATTTTTTTCCTTATATAAATATAACTTTATATACTTTTTATTAAAACTTTTACCCAATATATTTACATTATTTATATTTTTAAATTATACAACTTAAAAAAAACTTAAAAAATTTAATTTAATAAATTTAACAATTTTAACAAACTTAACAAGCTTAATAAGCTTAACAAGTTTAATAATTTCGACAAATATAACTTTAATAATCTTAATAAATTTAATAAACTTAATAAATTTAACAACTTTAAAGTTTAAAAAAGTTTTATAAATAACACTTTTATTAACTTAACCGACTTAAATACTTTAAACCTTTTAAAACCTTTAAAATTTCCAAATACTTTAAATTTTTTAAAGTTTTTAATATTTCTAAGCTTTTTTATTTTACACATAATTTAACTTATTATATATATAACCTAATCTTAACCCATTATATATATAACCTAATTTAAATTAATTTTATATTTAAATTAACTTTAATTAATTATATATATAACTTAATCTTAGCTAATTTAATATACCATTAAATTAAATTTAAAATAATATAATTAAAACTTATTTACAAAAGCTATTCATTCCTTTTTAAGAAAATAATACTTAAAATTATTCACTAACTTTTTTTAATTTTTTTAAATATTAAGGTAATAATAACATAAAAGTATATCGCTATTACTTATAACTATATAAATATTCAAATATAATTTCTTTATAAATGTTATATAAATTAAACTAAACTTAATACTTTTTAAGTTATATAAGGATAATATTTTCTTTTATAAATAAAATATTTTTTACTTTTAACGAAATTAAAAATTACATAAAACATTCCTATATAACCTATAACATTACCTATTTATCGCTAAATAAATAGATTATTATTAACAAATGTTAGATTTTATCATTTCCTTTTAAAAACTTAACTTATATAATAATTTCCTTTTTTTTTTAAAAAAAATGAAAATATAAAAAAAACATCACGAAACATTTTTATAAATTATTAAATAAAAAAAAATTAAAATTTATAAAATATTTTTTTATAAATGTAACCTATAAATCTTATAAAAGTTAACTTATTATAATTAAACTTTTAAATTAAAATAAAACTTTTCGATAAATACTAAGATATAATTTAACTAAGCTATTATAAAAAAATTATTATAAAATATAAATATAATAAAAAAATATAAGTTATATATGTTTAAATAAAAGTTTCATTATAACATTATTATTTATATTAAATGGGTTAGATTAAATAAAGTAATTAAATAAAATTAAACAAATTTTTTAAGTTATTTATTATATAGCGTAAATTATTTTTTAAAGTTTTTATCAATTTAATTAATAAGTTTTTATTTAACATTAAATTAACCTTAATGAAATAATTAATGTATTTATATAATTAGGTAAAATAAAAATTGTAGATTTAAAAGTTAATTTCGTTAAAACATATGAAATTTTAAAAGATTAAAATAATGTAATTATTTTAACTTTTTTTTAATTACCTTAGCTTTTAATAAATTAAGGGTTAATTTTAAATTAATAAATATATTTATAAAATCTTTATATATATTATAATACTTAATTCTTTATGTTATAAGTTTTTAAGGATTTGTTAGTTTTTCGAATTAATTTATAATACAAATTATTTAATATAAAGGTTGAAAATATTTATCGATTTTATATTAATCTTCCTTATAAATTTAATCTTAAAATTTACCCCATTTATTTTATAAAAATATTAATAAGCCATATTTTTTAAGTTTTAACTCAAAGATTAAACGATATTATAATGTAAATTTTTCTTTAAAATAAAGTTAAGTATATTTAAATTTAATCATATTAATTAAATTAATAAATATATTAATATATTAATTCCTTTAAAAAATCTTATTAAAAAGGAAAAAGTTTTATTTAAATATATATATATTAATACAAATAAATATTAATATTAATATAAATATAATTAAAAACGTATTTAAGCTTTATTAAATATAATTTTTTAATTAAATTAAATCCATTATTTTAAGTAACATTTTAAAATTATAATTAAAAAGATTAAGTTATACGCATATAATATAAACACCTTTAAAATAACCTATGCTTTATTAAAAATAAAAAAACCTCGTAAGTAATTTTATAATAAAATACTTTATTATAACATTATATGTTTAATGTTAACGAAAAGAAAAATAACTTATTTATTTTTTAAACCTTATAAATCTTAGTGATTAAAAATGCACGAGAAGTATTTATAATTAGTCGGCTTTAATAAATGTATAAAATAATTTTTATTATTATTATTAAAGTTGTTTAACGATTTAAATATTAATAATTATTTATTATTAAGTTAAAACGTATTTGCTTTAAACATTATTTATATTTATTTTAAATTAAGGTTTGTATTTATTTCCATTTAACTTTATATCCTTTTAAGCGGTATTTAACTTATTCATATTTTATTATATTTAATTAAAATTATATCGAAACTAATTAAGCTTTTTATAATATTATTTAACTTTATTATAAGGTATTTCATTTAATAATAATTTTAAACCTCTTTCTTTAACCTTATATTACCTTAAATAATTACTTAAATTAATATAACTATTTTTATATAACTTAAAATTATTATAACTAATAAGTTATAATAAATATTATATAAGCCATTCGTCATATATTTAACACATATTTAATGTTAAAAAACTATTAAAGTTATATTTAATTAAAGGTTTTTTAAGCTTATGTATTAATTGTATTAATTTAATATTTAACTTATTACAAATATTTACAACATAATTTTAAACACCGATGTTATTTATATTTAATCACATATAATAAATATAATTTATTATAATATAATTTTTACCCGGTTAAAATTTAATTTAATAATTATTTTATTATTTTATAAACTAAATATACTTTTCTTTAATAATACTATCATATATAATATAAAACGTTATTTAATTTACAATTTTATCTTTATTAAAAAGGCTTTATTTAATTAAAATTTTAAAATAACTTTATATTAATTATTAATTTAAATTTAAATCATTATAACTTATATGCTTTTAAATAAGTTTAAATAATGTATAATTTAATACCTTATTATACTTTTTAATAACTATATTTATTATTGCTTAATTTTTTTATTTTTTTTATTAATTTTTTATTTATAAGACTTTGTAATATAATTGCCTTAGCGTTATTTAATTATTATATCATTTAAATTAATTACAATTACTTTTAACTTATTAAAATTAATTAAGTGAAATTATACCTAAGCTATAAAAAGTATTTTAACTTTATAATTTATTTAAGTTTAAAATGGTTAAAAGCTTAGCTTAATAATAATAAAAAAATATTAATTTAATATGTTAATAAGTAAAGAATTAAATCGACTAACATTAATCTATAGTATTTTACAGGAATATATATTAATATCGGCATAAATTTTAAAACTAATAAAATAAAGCTTTTAATATTCATTTATAAATTATATAAAGTTCGAATTAAAAATTAAAAAAATTATATCTTATAAATTTCGTTCAAATTACTTCTTTTTTTTATATTATTATATAGCTTATAAGTATTATTAACAATATTCCTTATAAGTTATATCTTTTATAATATTTAGCTTCAAATATTTTCGAATTAATTTATAAATTTAATTTTAACTTAAGTTTTTAAAAAGGTTTGTTATTTTATTATATTACTTAAAAAAGTAATATAATTAAACCTAAATGTATATTTTTTTAATTAAACTTATTATCTTTTTTATTATATCATTTTTAAAGCAGATTTAAATAATAAAGGAAATATTAATATTAAGTTTTTATATATTATGTAATTATTTAAAGATTTTCTTATTACAAATGTTTTAATAATATATAAAATGTTATATATATTTTACAAGCTTAGTTAAATAATTAATTAACTTATAACAACTTATTTACCACTATTATAACTTATGTTTGAAAAATCGTTACAAAATATTAATTTTAAGTCATTCCTTTTTTAAGTATATAATAATATTAAAATATAACATCTTTACTTTAAAAAGTTTAAAAATATCAGCTTTAATAACGTTAATATTTTATTCCTTTTAATATAACTTTCACTTTACTAAATATTATTAAAATATTCATTAATTAATATAAAAATTATATTTATTTTTAAGCTTTTAAACAATCTTCGCTTATAAGATTTAATCATTTAAATATTATCGTATAATTTAATCTTTAAAAGGTTTAAAATCAGCTTAAACTAATGGTATATTAACTTAATTAATAATTTACAATTAACAAATAAAATTATTATTAAAAGGTAAAAAAGAACTATTTAAAAGTTATATAAGAAATGAAAATATAAGCTAATACCTTTAATATTAAATCACATACATTATAATTAAAAGCTTTTACCTTATATAAATAATTAATTTTCATATGTTTTAAGTTATTTTTAATTTAACCTTTTTTTTATATAGTTAAAACATTATTATTAAAATTTATAAACATTATAATTAAACCTTATAATATTAATTACTCATTTTAACACTTTAACACTTTTAGCTTTTTTTAATATAAACAACTTATTAAATTATTTAACTTTTTTTTTTAAAAGAGTTTTTCTAATAAAATTTTAAGACTTTATTTTCTTAAATAAAAAAATGTTACTTATTTAAAGTAAAGAAAAAAAAAATAATCTTAATTAAATGTGTAAAATTAACCAAAGTTATACCTTATTTAATAACTTATCAACTTTAATTCTTAACTTAATTAAGTTTAACAATATGATTTAAAATTTATAAAATTAAATAAAAATATTTATAATAGTTATTAAAAATATACTACCATTATTATTTTATAAGTTTATTTACTTATTTAAATATATACTTTAAAAGATTAAAAACTTTTTTAAGTTAAGTTAAAGATTTTTTTATATGTTTTTTAACCATAACAAAGTAATTACAATCGTTTTTAAATTTTACTTAAAGTTTAAATAAATTAAGTTTTTTTTTTTAAAATTTAATTAACTATTTATTTTTTAAAAACTTAGGTAAAGTAATTGTTCCCGGTTTTTTAAAATGTTTTATTTAAAATCTTTAAAAAAAGCTTTAAGTTAAAAGAAAAATATATAAAACATTATTTTTATTTATTATTAAAAGGTAAATATATTTTCTTTATTAAAGAAGTTATTAGTTAAAGCTATTTCCCCTTAATAAAATATTTTAAAATTAACATTAAAAGTAAAAAAGTTTTAAAATATACCTATTATAATAAAAAGTTTATCGCTTAATAAGTTGCTTAAATATTCCCGTTTAAAAGATTTTAACATTTAAATAAAAAATTTAAACTTATAATGGAAAAGGTAAATTTATATATAATTGAAAAAATTGTTTAATATTATCAAAAAGATATTTACTTTAACGTATTTTAAAACCTTTTAAATTAAAGTAAAAAAAACAACGTTATTAATGTGTATTATAGTTTCTTTAATTATAACTAAGGTAAAACCTATTGTTGTAATTAAAAAAGGTAAGTAAATTTAATATAACGACTTACTTTTTTTATGAATTTATTATAAAGATTTGTTACATAATTTAATTAATTTATATTACACTTTAATGGCTATTTTAATAATAATAATTACATATATTAGTTTTTTTAACTTAATAATATTTTAAAATAAATTTTATTATATACACATTTATTAATTTTAATGGCTTTTTTTTAATTTTAATATTTAATCTTTTTAAGTAATAAGTTATATAATAAAAGTTTCATTAAAATTATTTTAATATAATATATAATTTTTTCATTAATTAATTTAATTTAAGTTAATAAAATTTAACCCTTTAAACACGCTTTTTAATATTAAGCAATTTTTTATATAAAGTGTTATTAAATTTAATTAAATTTACCGATTATTTACTTTTATATTAATTGTGTGTATTTTTTATTAAAATATAAATAACTAATAGCATTAACTTTATAAGATGTTATGTAATAAAGTAAAGGCAATAAATTAATTAATAATTATATTTGATAAAATCGTTAAAAGTATACTTAATAATATTTACCCGTTATTACATATATAATATTAATTTTAAAAAGGAATAAAAGAAATTAGGATTTTATTTTATAAAACTTAATATTTACCTTATCGATTTTTAATTAGTATAAGGTTAATTTTAAAACTTTTAATATAAAGTTATCTTTTTTACCATTATTTAATTTAAATTTTTAACCAATATTATTTAAATTAAATCCGCTTTTATTCTTTATTATTTACCTCTTTAATTACTTAAGGATAGCTTACCGCGACATATATAAAAAAAATGATAAATGGATATTACTTAATATATATAAAGTTAAAAATAATTTATTTTATAAAAAAATCATTCGGTTTAATAATAAAGCAAACCACGTTATTTATTCTTTTTACCGTTTACCTTTTCACATAATTATTATAAATAAATGAAAAGAAAAATATAATAATATAAATAACTTATAATATTTTTAAGGATTTTTAACTTATTTTTAAAGGCTTTTATAACTTTTTTTTAAGCCTTTTTTTATTACATATTATAGCATAAACGTCATTTATTATACGGGTTAAAATAAGTTTTAATATATATAACTTTTTATTAATTTTATTAAAGGTAATAAAGTTAAGTATGTATTATTATTCGTGTTTAATAACATTTTACTAGTTAATATTAATATTATTATTAATAATATATTGTTTAGTTATAAAAAAGCAAAAAAAACAAATGTTAAACGATAAGCGGTAAAATCTTTATATTATACGCGAGATAATATAACAATTAAGCTATAAATTAATATATGTTTTTATTAATATTACGTTAATAAAAAAAACATTAAAATTACATTAATATTAATAATTAAGCTTATACGATGTAAGTTTAATTAAAGCTTAATTTGAAAATTAATTTAACAGCTATATTTTAAAAGTTATTAATATTTTTATCTTTTATATAATAAAAAATACTTTTCATTTTTTATAAGATTAACTTATTTAAAATATTATTTTAAAATATAAATTTAATGAGTTAACATTTTATGTTAAAACTAGTTTTAATATAAAATTCATTTTTCATTTAAAGGTAATTTAAATGTTTAAAATTAATATAATATAGCTTAAAAATTATAATAATATAATGGTAAGATTTTTACTTAATAAAAATATAATACTTTAAAAACTTGTTAAAAATATTATTAAAAAAAAGATTTATAATGCTTATGTTATTATATATCGAAAGTAAATTTCGCTTTTAATTAAACGACTTAGGGTTAAACTTATCCTTATTTTAATTACGTTAGTAAAATTATAAAATAAAAAAAATAGTAATGATTTTTCGTTCGTTAATAAAAATAAATAATAACATTTAAAAAGGATTTATTATAAATATAATTTCTAGTTACTTTGTTTTATTATATTAAATGAGAATTAAGTTAAAAAAGAAAATAACTTATTTGTAAATAATAATAAAAGAAAGTGATCGGTATAGGTTTAAGTTAAAAAAGTGCTTCGTTACTTTTTTCCATTTATTTCAAATATATTAGCATATAAACGGATAAAAAAATTAAATAATAATTTATTTATTAACGGTAATAAGCGAAAACATATAATATAACGTTAATTTAAAGTAATATTTACCACGTTTTTTCCCGGTTTAACTATATTAACAAAAGGACGAGTTATAAAAGTAAATAATAACTTAAGTTATATATTATAAAGTTATACCCGGGTATATAATAAAATAATAAGTTTTATTTAAAATTATATTATTAATTTAATTATTAATGTTTAATAGAAAAAAGTAAATTTTAAAGTGTATATTTTATTAAAAAAAATTATTAACCTTAGTTTAAATTTAAATGAGTTTTTAAATATTTAAATTATTATTAAAATGAAAAAGTGAAATTCCTTATTTTATAAACTTAAACAATTAGCGAATAATAATCTTATAGCATTAATATGAAAAAAAGATTAAAATATAATTATTAAAAAAGAATTAATTTTAACTTATAACTTAAAGTTAATAATATAAAGAAAAGGTTTTTTTATACCTTTTAATAGTTAAAGTAAAATTAAAAAGGTTGAAAAGAATATACGAGAAAAGCCACTTATTATCCCGTTTAAAATTAAAAAGGAAAACGTGTTAATGTTTAACGTTATAAATGTATTTTTTATAAGGTAAAGTAATATTTCTTCGCAAATATATAACCTTTTTAACGTATAAAAATGTTATGTAAGTAAGCCTTTTTTATATGTTAACATTAATGATTTTTTAATATTTATTTTAACACTTAATAATAATATTATTTTAACGATATTAAATAATTTATTTTTTATGTTATTTTTTATTAAATGCTTATTATTACCTAATATATTTAAGAAATGAAAAGCTGGTTAATTATTTATTAAGTTAATAGGTAAAAATAAGCTTATAACTTATTAAAAAGCTTAAGGTTTGTAAATGGCTAATATAACCATTAATAAAAAACCTTATATTAATTCGTAAAAAAATCAAAGGGTTAAAATATTTTAAATTTTTAAGAAAATGTCGAATTATATATATAACATTTATTAACGATTATTACGTTAACATTTTTGTTATATATCCCTTTTTATTTTTTTAAATATATATAATTTAATAAGAATTTTATCGAAAATTAAATTAAAGATAATATTATCCTTGTTTAATAATATTTTATTACTATAACGTTAAATATAAACTTATTTGAAAAAATCCACGAAAATGGTTAAAATATTATTATATATACTTTTAGGTTAAAATTTTAAAATATGCTTAGTATTTTTTTTTTATAATTTTAAAGTAATGAAATAAAAATAACTCTAGTTAAATTAAAAGCAAAGCAATTAATAACAGCTTTTACTTAAGTAATAATTTTAAAAACATTTATAATAATAATTAAAGGAATAATGTAGTTTAATAAAGACTTATGTGTTAATATAAATAGGTATATTTTAATTGTAAATGATTATTTAAAATAAACATTAGTTATATTTTAGCTTAAATATGTTAGTATTTATATCCTTATTTAAAAAACTTTTTACCTTTTTTTATTCACGTTTTATTATTTTTTTAAAACCTTTTAATATATAAAAATGTTATTATTAAAATATTTATTTTAATAATTTTAAAATCGTATAGTTAAACACAAGCTTTTTAAGGTTTACTTATAGTTAAAAAAATTTACCACTAATAAGGTCATTTTTAATACTTAAGCATTTACGATAATAAAAGAAATAATTAAAATTATTAATCCTAGGATAATTAAGAAAAGATGTTATTATATATGTTAATAATATAATTATTTTATTTACTTTTAAAAGAAAAGGGGAAAAAATATCATATTATATTAAAAATAAACATTTAAAAAAACCTATTTTAACATTTATATAATATATTTAACATTTTTTATTATTTTTAAAATTAATAAAAGATAATATAATTAATAATAAAATAACTTTTAATAATTATTAATCATATCTTTTTGCCTTTATTTAAGTGATAATTTTAAAGTTGTTAATTAATTATAATAATTTTAATAATAAATGTTAAATATATAATAAAGGAAGTTATTAAAATTTTCTTTTATTTTTAATTGAAAAGTATTTATTTCTTTTATATAGTAAAATATTAATAGTTATAAGTTATTAATGTTTAATATAAATTATATAATAAAAAGCTTTATAAAGTAATTATTAAATGTAAAATTAAAAATAATGTTTTTTTATTATAAGTGATTATTATTTAAACTTATAAATATAAAGGTATTATTAATAAATTAATTTGTTATATTTATTATATTATTTAATATATATTTAATTTTTACGAATAAATAAAATAATATTAAGCCTTTATAGTTAATTATTAAATTATTTTAATTGTTAATAAGGTTTGTTATAATAATTAATATATAATATTTATTAAATGTCTTAATATTATATTTAAAAGTTTTATTAAGCTTAAGAATTTTTAATCTTATAAAGGATTTGTAAAAGCAATATTTAAAAAACTTATTTTTGTTATATTTTAAAAGTGGATTAGGCTTAAAAAAATTAAGTCTAAAATAATAGGCTATAATAATCTTTAAAGTGTTTTTGTTTAAGAATTTAAAGTTTTTCTTACTTATAAAAATATTAAACTTATTTTTTAATTATTTTTTAATAAATGGTTTCTTGTTATATATTATAAGTATTAAATCTTTTAATATAAAGAAATTAATTAATTAAATTTAAGTTATAAGTATAATTATTTAATTTAAAGTTTAAATTATAAAAAAGCTATTAAAATTTATAATAAAAATATTTATTATATTAAAATGGCTTTAATATTCTTGTGATTTAATATTAATTTTCCTTAATATTTTAAACTTTTTTAATGTTTTAAATTTATAAAAACTTATTTTATCAAATAAGGTTAGGTTTAATTTGATTAAAATTTTTGGAAATTTTAAAAACACTTTAAAATTTAACTAATTTAAGTTAAAAAATTAAAGCCATATAATAATAAAGTTAAAAAAAGAATTATAAAGAATGAATTTTTCAATAATTAAATCGAAATAATTAAGAAATAGTGTAAAATAATTACTTATAAAAAAAGATAATAATATAAAATTAATTATTATAAAATTAACCTTAAGATAAAAAGTATTTTTTTAAAGAGTTAATGTAATAAATATTATTAAAAAAGTATTATTTTTAAAAGGGCTTGTTTAAAAAGTGGTTAATTTATAAAGTATTAATAAAAATAAATATATTTAATAAAAAGTTTATATTAAAAAAAAGATCGATTTAAAAGTATTTATCGTTAAATTTAAATCCTAATATTATTAATATGTTTATTCCTTATTATTTTATTAATATAATAATTAAATATATATATTTAATATTAAATAAATTTTAAAAAATTATTGTTTTTTACTAAGTTTAACATTATTATATTAAAAATATGCCTTTTTTATATATTATAAACTATTATTTACTATTATTTTAAACTATTAGTTTTAATTTTATTTAAAAGCTAGCTTTAAAGATAAGGACTTATATGTTAATTATCGCTTATTACGCTTTGGTTTATTATTATAAAAATAAAAAGAAATAAATGAATTAGTTAATAAATAAAATAAATAGCATTAAAAATGTAAAACATCTTTACAATTTTAAAGGTTAAAATTCATAATAATAATAAATTAATCGTTTAAATAATAAAATAAGGTAATTATAATATTTTTTTTTCTTATTAAAGTTTTTAAGAAATAAATAAATAGGAATTTAACGATTTTATTAAAATAGCTATATTTTGTAACAAAATTAAATATTAGTTTAGTTTTAATTAATATAAAATAATAAGAATAAAATAATATAAGGAAAAAGTTTTAAAAACACTTTAATATAAAAAAAATTTAAAAAACAAATATATATATATATAAAATCCAAATATTATCTTATTTTAATAACGATACACATTTTTTATAATCATTAAAAATAAAATATAACTTTAATTAATTATAACTTTATAAAACTAATATATAATTTTTTAAAAAGTATAATATTTAATAATCCTTTTAAAACTATTTATAATATTTTAATTATATATTTTTATAATTATTATTATATAAAATTATTTAAGTATAAAGTAAAAAAGTATTTAAAAATAATAATTTATTATATTATATAATATTCATTTTTGAAAGATAGTTTTAATGTTAATAATATAAAATTATATTATTATATTATTATTAATAAATATATAATAATAAAAAACATAATAATAAAAAAAATTTAATTTAAATTATTAATTATTTATTAAAATAATAAAAATAAACCATTACATTATATATTTTTATAAATATTACTTAATATTTTTTCTTTATAATTTTAAAATAAATAGTTAAAAATAGCTTTATACGTTATATATCCTTAAAAAGATTTACAAAAGATTAGCCCTTTTTCCTTACCTTAGCTTTAAATATAATAATAACAATAATAATAATATTTTTATTATTATATAAAAGTAAAATTAAAAAAAGGTTATATATTTTTTTACTATTATAATAATAAGTTTTAATAAATAATATAAGCTTATTAAAATTTCCATTTTAATATTTAATTAAAGGAAAAAATATCACTTTTATTACCTTTTTTTTAATTTAAAATAGAAATTTAAGAAACCTTAGGCTTAAATTTATATTTAAACCAATCTTTTCATTTAAAAAATAATTAATTTTTAATAAAAATGGATTTGTTTTTGTTAAATTTTAACCATAACCACAACTATAAATAATAAAACTTTATAACATTATCCTTACTTATTAATAAAAACTAAAGCTTTTTATAAAAAAGGTTTAAGTTATTTAAAAAATTATTAAAAAGATTATAGGAAAAATATAAATTAAGATTATAATTTTTAAATTTAACATTATTATTAAAACGTTTTATTTAATTTATACAAATCAAATAAATAAAATTAATAACATTACCTTTATTAATATTAAGCTTATTAATATTAACATTATTAATATTAAGTTTATTAATATTAAAAATACTTTTATTATTGTTGTTAATATTAAGGATAATATTATTTATATTTAAAACTTTAACATTTTAAACAACTTTTAAATCTTAACGATTATATTTCTTACTTATAATATTTTTAATTTAACCACTAATTGTTTTATTAAATAATTAAAAAAGGGATTAAAATGGGAATATTTATTTAATTATTTTGTTTTTTTTTATATTTTAAAAAAATATAAAATATTTAAACTTACCATTATTATTTATAAAAAACATAATAATAATATTAATAAATAAAAATCAACCAAATTAGGTAAAAAAAAATTCAAAAAAATATTTAATTAATAAAATAAAAATATTATAATATAATAAATAAATTTTTATATTAAAGTTGGCAAATTTACCTAAGAAATTTAAAATGTAATAAATTAAGTATAAATACTTTTTATTTTTAAAGTTAAATTTAAAGATAAAAACAATAATATTTAAATTTTAAAAAATATAAATATTTTTATAAAAGAAAATATAGTTTTAAAAATGTAAATATATAACTATACTTTTATTTAATAAGGTGATAAACTATTATATATTATTTATTTTAATAAAGGTTTTTATTATTTAAAAGAAAATATAATTAAATTTAAAGATATTAACTTAACTTATAAAAAAATAAGGGATACAATTAAAATCATACATTAATAAAACTTAAGTGGTTGTTATAGTGACGAATATTTTAATAATATTAAATATAAAAATATTAGTTATAAATATATTAAAATATAAATCTTTTTAAGATTTTAATAATATATTTAAAAACCTTTAATAGTTAAAATAAAGTATAATAAAATATAACTTTTTTATTAATAAATATTAATAGTTTAATAAAATGGATAAAATATTTAATTTACTTTTTTTATAACTAAGATAATGGAAATAATAAACCTTAGTTAAAACCATATAATTTTTAAGTATATAATGTTTATTTTTTAAATTAAACGATGTAAATAAAAATGGTTTATTATAATTTAAAATATTATAACCTTTATTATTTATTCATATGTTATTAAAAATAATATAATAAATAATATAAACCATGCTATATAAAAATACACTATTATTAAAAGCTTAAAAAACAATTAATGAAATTAGTAAGGTATAATTAAAATAATAAATTTCGACTAACAATTGAAAACATATCTTTTAAAAACCATTAAAAAGTTAAATATAATAAAAAACATCTTTAAACTTTATTTTTATAATAAACTTAATAATAATGTTAATTAATAATAAGCTTTAATAATAATATTTAAATACGTTTAAAATTAGTAATAATATTTTTAAATAAAAATTATATAATTATAATATTAAGCTTAAACTAGTTATTATAATAGTATTTACCTTATATTACTTTAAAAAAGCGGTTAAAGTTAAACAACCTTACGATATATATAATTAATTAAAATTAATTATTTTATAAAGTTATATTATTATTAATATAAAGCTATATCGCCATTTTTATTAACGAATATATAATATTAAAAAGCATTATAATAAAGAAAAATTCAATTTAAATTATTAATTATTTATTAAAGTGATAAAATCTTTAATATTATTATATTATATATTTTTATAAGTATTATTATAATTTAATCCATATATATTAAACTTATAACTAATAACCACCTTTTTAATAAACATACCTATTAAAATTAAACGGATAAAAATAATTATAAAACACCTTTTTATTTATAAAAATTACCAAAGTTAATGATAAAGGTTTAAGTTAGCTTTAATTATTATAATTAAAATTTTTATCATTATTAATTAAACTTTTTATAAAGCTCGAAAGCTTTAATATAACATGTTGTAAAAAGTGTTTAAATTTTCGATTATAATTATCGAAAAAGTAATTAATATTATTTAAACAATAATTGTTTAATCCATTATAATCGTTAAATTTAAATTTATTATTATTTAATTCCCATTTAATTTTTTTTATATAATATAAATAACAAAGCTTTTATCATTTTTTAATAGTAAAATTAACTTTAATAATATAACTATTATTTCGCTTTTACCCTTTTCCGTTAATAGCTTTAATAAATAATTTATTAATTTCGTTATTAAAAGTTATTTTATATTAATATATTTTTAAGCCGTTTTCATTTACAACTATATAATAAATAAAATATTAATTATTAACGTTATTACTATTTATTATATTAATAATATAATAAGTAAAAATAGCTTAAACGAAGTAAATAAAGAAAAACTTTATTAGTATATATGTAATCGAATAATAAGGATAATTTTAATAAAAAAAAATACTTATATATTTAAATCTTTTAACTTATTTAATAAATTTCATATATATACACTAAGATAATATTTACCTTTATATACTAAGTCGGATTTTAAAACTATAATAATATAATTTTCATTATAAAAAATATAAACATCGTTATAAAGGAAAATTATATTACACGAATAATTAATAAACCTTTTATATTTAATATTATCTTTAAGTTTAAATTTAACTATATTATTAATAATCACTTAATTTTAATAGGTTTTTAATATAACATAACTTTTTACTATAAATATAAAATTATAAATTAAAGGGTACGAGTTTTTATTACCATTATAACTATTTAAGCTTTAAAAGATAAAAGAAATAAAGTTATTAATATATAAGTGGGAATTATTAATACTTAAATTATTAGTATTTAACATATTAATACTCGAGATTTTATAACGGGTAATAATAGTTGAAATATATTTGATTTTTAAAGCCTTTTATAACATAAACATTTCCTTCGAATAAATTTAATCATGAAAATTAAGCACGATTAAATAAGGTTTATTTACGACGTAAAGTTAATACGACTTAAAAAAATTAAAGAAAAAACTTAATCATTAATAAATGAAAGAATATGAAAATAATACCATTTAATAAGAATAAAATCATTAATAAATATCATTTTTTTTAATTTAATACATTTAAACGAGAAAAAAAAACCTTTATTTTACGCTTTTTAACCTTTATTAAGCTTTTAAATATTACTTATAACAATATAACAAGTATAATAAACAATTTTATAATTTAAAAAGCTATAATTTAAAACACAAAAAATTAATAATTTAATAAGTAAAACATAACTTAAATAATAAATTATAATTTCTTTTTTTAATTACTATTATTTTACCCTTTTTAAAACTAATAATATTAAAATATAAAATAATTAATACTTTATTACAAATATAAAAAATTAAATTTAATATATAATATATGTTAATAAAATAAATGTAAATAACTAAAGATATTAAAATATTATCTTTTTAATGGCTTTTTTTTAAACTTTTAATTTCTTTGTAATTAATTAATACTAATATATTTTTAAATAAAAATTATATTAATAATTTTAATTAAAAATTTTATATATACATTTTAAACTTACCTTTTTTTTAATTAAAAATATTTTAGTTTTTTTAATATAATATAAATATATAGTTTAAATAACCACTTTTAATAACTATATAACCTTTTAAGCTATATTACTTAAGTATAATATTATCGTATAAATATATGCCTTTTATAAAGATTTTTTATTTTAATTATCCTTATAAATATAAGTTATTATTAGAGTTTTTTATATTAAATAATAACAATATATATTATAATTTAACTTACTATGTTAATTATATATTAGTTAAAAACGTTTAAGTTAAGAAAAAATTAATTAAATTTTTTTTCTCGTTATTTTTTATTATTAACGTTATTAACCATTACATTTTACGGCTAATTAATAATATTTTACTTATAAATAATTATTATTTTTATAATTTCACTTATAACTTAAATAATAAATACTTTATAATTACCTTTTTTATATTATCATTTTAATTATACTTTATAAAATTATATTTTATTACTTTAAACTTTATTTACTAACGGTTTTTATACGATAACTTATTAAAGTTATAATATAATATTTATATTATTAAAATGCTTTAATTAAAAGTTTAAAGCTTATATATTTTAAACTAATTTATAATAATATTATAAAACAAATATTATTACTTAATAAAAGTTATAACTAATATAAAAAAAACCTATATTATTTTTTTAACTAAAGAATTTTAATTTAATATAAATGATATAAATTAATATATTTAAATATAAAATAACTTTTATAAAATTAACAATTTTAATAATACCTTTTTCCTTTACATTAATATATATAAAATATTTAATAATAAAATATTTATTATCTTTCTTAAATTATACGATAATTAACACATATTAATTACATATATATTATATTAGTTACTTATAATACTTTATAAGTTAAAGGGTATATTTTAAAATCATTTATTACATTAATTATATAATATATTTTTTAAATATTTTTTCATTTATTTTGCTTAAAATATTTTAAAAAGTATTACGATTTAGTTTTTTTTTATTTTAAAGCCATATAATATTATTATACACATTTATAAAAATATATTAAATAAGTAATTTATGAATTTTTATATAATATTTATATTTTTAATAAATAATATTTCCCTTATTAAAACTTTTACTTATTTATTTTTACCTTTTAATAAACATTTTTAATTTAATTATAAAAAAACTATTAAAAATATATATAATATTAACGATACAAATATATAAAATTTTATTATTAATAAAAAAGCCATTAATTATAATAATGATAATATTAATATTAATTTTAAATTTAAAAATTTTAACCATTTATTTAAAAAAATAAAAATGATTATAATAGTAATAATAATATTAATATTAATTTTAAATTTAAAAACTTTAATTATATATATTATAAGGTTTAAAAAGGTTATTTTTTAACTAAGTTTTAATCGTTTTTTATAACTAACTTATTTAAACTAAATTTAATAATTAATTTTATAATTACCTTTTTAAGTTAAAATAATATAAATTTAATAATATTTAAGGTTAACTTATTTATTAATTCGAAAAGGTTAAAGTTAAATTTTAACTTTATAAAAATTGTTTTTTTAAAGTTAATAAATTAAAATATTATTATTGTTTTACGTAAATAAATTAGCTTTAATAATTTAAATATTTAAAACTTAAGTTTTAAATAAAATAATATTAATATTATTATTTAATATATTATTTAAACTTAAATAAGCTTAATTTTAATATTTTAAATTAAATAATATTAAATTTTACTTTTTTATTAAGTTAATATTTAAGTTTAAATTAACTTAACTTTAATATTTAATTTAAATAATATTAAATATTACTTATTTATTAATATTAATTAATGTTATTATTAATATGTTATAATAATATATTACTTATTAAATATTTAATTTAAGCTTAATTAATTAATATTTTTAATAATTATAAACTTTACTTTTAATTAAAATATTATTTTTTTTATTTATTTTTTTTTAATTATTATTAATATTATTTTTAAAAACTTTAATTATAAATAACACCTTTAAAACTTTAATTATTAATAACGTTTATAACTTTATAAACTTTATTTTTTATAAAGAAAAATTAATTAAAATTAAAATTTTAATATTAATAAATTTAATTATCGCGATTAAATTATTTTAATTTTTACATATATTTATTAAACCATTATATATATTATATATAAAAATATCTCATATATATACATAAATTATTATATGGTTTAAATAAATAATTAAAATAATTTAGCAGTTTGGCGGATTCTTTAATATCGACCACCGTTAATACTTATACTAGAAAAACTGTGATTTTTTTAAGGTATAGCATGCTTCCAGTTCCGAAATTCAGACCGATTGTTCCCCGCTTTTTCTCTACTACCTCGGAACCGACTCCGCGCTGTCGAATATTTCAGGGGTACCGCACGGGAATTGTCCCGACCGATTACCATGTTCTAGGGAGACAAGAATGGTCAAGGTCTCGAGTGATTCAGATGCAAGTATATCCATGGATGGAGCTCGTCCTTCAATTATGGAATCCTGTTGAACACCTACCTAGGTACTAGTTACCAGGGAATGTACTTAAATCTTCTTATCGTCGCATTAAGAACTCAACAAGTCCCCAATTATGTAAGTATATAAGACCTAGATAACTGTAGCTAGACAGCATGATATGAGTTCCGGTAGATTTTAAACTGAATATTTCGTTCCTATATTACATATAAACTCAACTTGACGTATATCTAATGATGTTAAAGGCATTTGCCCATTTATAGCTTACGTTATATATTCGTGGAAGGCTTCCTTCCATTCTATAGTAGTTAAATATGATAGAAACAAAATGAATACTGTAGAGTAGACATTAAATTTAATTGTAGAAGACATAATTTTGATCATAACATTTATAATCTATTTCCATTTCTATTGGGAAGAAAAGATTTTGGTCCCTTAGTTGCTGTATGGAGAAAACAATTCGAAGAGAACCGGAAGAAATATGAAATATTTGAAAGAAAGAATATCTCTGGCGCTACTAATAGTTATGTTCTGATCAGTGGGAATTAGTATCATACATCCAAAAGCCACATAACGAAATATGTCCCTTAACAGTACCTAGCCACACGAGGATAGACTTGCTCAAAAGTGTATGGTACAAGTTATCCATAGAAAATATTTCTGCCAGTCCCTTCATTCAAGGAAGATGTCTTCAAATAAATCAAAAAACTACTGATACCAGGCGTATCAGGCACACGGGTTGTCTAGGTACCTAAGTGTTGCGACCCTACCTAGGTAGGTACTTATACCAAAATACATTTTAACGACGTGCCGCGTGATCAGTTCAGCACCTAATGTACCTACAGTAAATTTAAAATTATTATTTGAGTTACGACATAAAGGCAGACTAAAACGCGCTACATTCGCGTCGCCTAATCAGTATCTGTCGCGCGTCTTGGTTCTCCCTGTTTATTTCGCGTCGATTGTTCCAAAGCTTCAACCCAAACTTCTTTTCACAAACTTCCGACGCGTCTATTTCACCCTTTCCATCCTCCAAAATTCAGACAGCCCTGATCAGAATCATCTCAATGCTGGGAAAACACTGTGCTTGAAGAGCCCTCGTGTTTCAAGCATCAACTCCCCTATTTCACTGTTTCTTCTCTTAGTCTCACAAAAGCTTGCATGCGACACTTTACACCAGTCCAGAAGAAAAGATCTGGCTGGATATTGGGAGCTGATGACAACAAATTAGAGAGTGTAGAGCCTCTTGAGAAGCCTAATCAAAAGATTAGTCTTGATCTATCTAAGCCCTGTAGGCTAAAGCAACGGAACCTTTCCCAAGGTCGTATTAACAAAAGTATGTCTTTTCCTCAATACACCCATGCATTGCCCTTATCCACCTACGTCTTCACTTCATGTCCGTCGCGTCCCAAAGACATACGTTCTTCCCCTTGAGCACACCTACACATACCAGCTCCCTCTTCCTAATGTTTCGAGTTGCTATGTTAATTCTTCTATTCTGTATTCGCCTTTTGTACTCATTTTTACAATTAAACCTGAAGTTGTCTCCCCCTTTTCTCCCACTTTTCTACCATACCTCTCCTAAGTTCTATGTATAGGTCTCATCACAAGCCTTGGTATGCCATATCCCGCTTTTGGCTCTCAGATACCTCTTTATTAACATAACTAACCTCCATGTATAGTATTACTAGTGATATACTAGAACGCAAAGTATCGAGATAAACAATTCTCTAAGTGTTCGTCGACAAAGACGCAATTGTAGAGGTACAGGAAGGACGGGATGTGGAAGAGCCGCAACTATTCCTTCTCATCCTCGCTTCGGACCCGCGAAAAATAACGCATTTTCACTTGCTGGCTAGGGTTTTGAGACCTCAGCATCCCGGGAGATTAGAAGAAATCTTTCTGGGACGGAATGGAACATGACCTCGAGGATGGGGAGATGCTGGGAGGATGATGGGAGGGCGGAAGGAAGTCTGCCAGCTCCTTTACAGTCCGATTCTCAATTGCATTCTGGCTGAACTTTGGACGTCAACGAGAAGCTACGAAACAACCCCGTTAAGCATAACCAGACGTACGACTGGTAAAGTGCTAGTTTGGAGATCTAGGGGATGAATCGATTTGACGACCCTGCTTTCGAGTTGTAAAGCCGCATCAACCAGGTAAGCCGCAATCCACCTCGTGTAATCATGACATATTTTCACTAGGATTCTAATGGAATGTCTTCTATTTAGTTCATGCATCAGCAACATGAGAGAACCCAACTGCGACCATTGGTTCAAGAGTCCCTAATGTTTTGATATTGTCGCCTTACATTTGAATTCAACCGATGGTCGGGAAACTGCTCCCTGGATGAGAAAACCCATGGGAACGACTACGGTGCGAGCACTGGTAAGGGGCAGTGTGAACTTCTCAAACCCATTCGCCTGTCTTTCTCTATCGTTGCTATATATCACCTTCTAAATATGTGCAACCAATAGGCTTTAGAGATGTCGAGGTAGACCTACGAATCTTTCATACCCGGCTTCAATACCTACGCTACCTGACCGACACCATACCTAGGTACCTAATGTACTAGGTAGTATCAGAATATTGACGAGATCCGACCTGTAACTCATGGGGACGGCAACTTTTGCGGCGGGGAACGTCATTCTGGGTCTTACCCCTAAACGCTTTCACGCAATCTCCAGTCCCATAGCTTCCCAACGATGATAAAGATCTGGACTTCCACATTCTGTTCATCTACACGACCAACCATAGTAATCGGCACAGTTGTCATACGACCTTTGTTTGACGCAGAGTATGTCGTTCAAGCTCTCCACCCAAACCCAAATCTAATCTCCTCATTCCCACACGACACCACGCTCAACGACAGAACCAAGTAAATCTGCACCTCTCACTACCTAGTCCCCTGCACCCGCCGTCCTCACAACCTCAACCTCTAACGCACCCAGCCCCGCCACCGGCGGTGTACAGTCAAAATCGCTTGGTGATCAATCGGTCATGGACAGTGTGGCAGCATGTCGTCAACTAATGATGCTCCACGCAATTGACAATAAGATCACCTAGGACTTCTTGAAGCATAGAATGGTTGACCGACAACGTCAATCACAGACAGCTAGGAGTTCATTGGAACGGATCGTGTAGTCTAGGCTGCAACATTCGGACAAGAAGAGACAGGCCGCGACTGGATTCTGTTCGCATTCAGCGATCGGGTCCGACTAGACGCCTCGTGCTACCTTAAAGATCTCGGGTCGTTTTCATGCGGTTACAGATCTGCGTCCACCACGCACCAGAAGAATCTCAACCTGAATACAACACTTTTGACCACACCCACCTTGACTGCTGTACGGCATACCAACCCTCTATTAAGTGATTAATAGACCTTGTCCATCCAACAATGCAGTTCTATACTTCAAGAAGTCCCAGGTGATCTTGTTGTCAATTGCGTGGAGCATCATTAGTGACTCTGCGCGAGGGTTGAGTTCGTTACCAGATCACCTATCAATCTTGCCATTGAGGTTGATCACATCAGCTGTTCTTATTTCAAGATACGTGGTGTGTTGGGGGACATGGGATGGGCCCCTATCGCCCATCTCGTCGCCTGTGCATAGCAAACAACGGGAACTTACCAATGCTCTTGTCACATCGAACCCATATTTGGGTTAGCTAGCACTATCCCTAGCTTCATCTCGTGGGCACAGCCCTACCCAGACGACCTAGACCAGAGGAGGAGGGGTAAAGGGGTATAATATTGGCCTGGCGGCAAATTCATAGAAGTCATCCTAGTAATATTAGAGACTATGTTTCCCCAAGCTCCAAGAGAGGGGCCACCGAGTACTTATATCAGGTAGTTAATTCCTAGTTTGAGGTGTTATGAATAAGTCTTCAACGCAAGCGAACGTGAGTGGAACTTGACGCAATAACATGACATAGATGTCAGTAAACCTCAAACAATACATTACAAGGTGACCAATATGCTCAAGGTGGCTTTCTATGTCGATAAATTGGCTGAATTTATTGTCGACAACGGCTAGAGATTCAAGAATGAGAAGAGACAATTTCATTCTTTACGCCATTTTACACCTTCATATTTTCTGCTAGTACGACTATTGAGGGGTTTAGGGAGATAACTGAGTTAGGCCCAAAGGTAGGGAGGTTTCTTCGTCAGTGCCGTGCTGTTAAGCAAACAACACTAATCATCCCTTATCCCAGTAACAACATCCCGTGTCGATCATGGCGTCGTCTTCGTGTAGATTCGTGCACGTGTGCCATGCTTGAGAGCCCGTGCGATCGGAACCCCCAAACTATCCAATGATCGTGCTCTACACGCCCTTGGCATATACCTGGTAAGATTAATAGATATAAGTGCCACCAACTCTCGGGACCTGTCAAGTTCCTAGACGGCCTAGGAAGATACCGGGTATCTAGTCTCAACTGACGCTGCTAGCTACAACGATAATAGATATAGCAATAGCGTAGTTGATGAAACTTTGCCTTGTCTACCTAAGGCAGTCTAAAAAATTCACCTTTAGTATCCCTTGTTGATGTTGGTAGAGTGTTACAATACTTACCAAAACGCTATTGCGGCTCTCTAACCGCGGTAGCTCTACATAAGATACCTAAAGTGAAATATTCGTAAGTGTACCCTTTATGAATTTCTCGCATTTCTAGAGGTATCCTATGTGTGGCGGCATCAAACAATGTGATACGCTTGGGCCTCATAGAAGATATCTAGGTTTCAGATCTGTTGCGTATGCGAAAACTGGACCGATGAGGTCGATATACGAAAGCTACCTAGGTAGTTTGCGTCTTCTACTACTTAAAAGGATTAAAGGGCTCTCGCGTGGCACATATAACCCTGCTATTGTGTATCCAGAGTACTCCCTGTTTAAAGATATCTTGGCTTTCTCAGCCTCTTAGATGTTTCTCTCCTCGCATCTATGGAATATCTCGCCTAGCCTCCATGCTTATATTTATGAGAAATATCTTACCCAACTAACATCGCCATCTAGTCAGAGCCCAAGATGGCCTTAAATCTGCCCAACATACAAGATCCTTTATTCAAGGACGCCATCCACGGCGATGATTCAAGAGTAATAGCCGTTGCTGTTTCTATGATAGTTATTTCATCCATTCTTGTCTTCTTGCGCTTCATGGCTAGATCTGTGCAGAGAGGTGCGTTAGGACTTGATGATTGGATTATCGTCGTTAGCCAAGTGAGCTTACTTTCTTCCAACCACTGGCCTACGATTATACATGCTAATATCAAGCAGGCTGTTGTATTACTCCTCTTAACCACGTCTATTATATGTGAGAAAAACCTGCATAGTCCTTCTGCAGAAAACCGAAACAGAATACTAAGCGGTTATGCAGTAGCACGTAAAGGTATAGGACAGCATGTCCCGCTATCGCTAAAAACTATAACAGACATCGAAAACATTCGAAAAGTGAGCTTAACCGAGTCGTTTTATCAGATAGTTGGTTAAAATCAGCTGACTGTTTTATTAATATGACAGTGGATTTTTGTTAAGAAATTCACCTACCTTTCTTCGATGTCTTGTATCAGACTCTCTATATTAGCTCTTTATATTCGACTATTTCCCACTAGGATTACCATAAGATACGGCAGATTTCTCGCTATAGGTACCATTTTATGGCTGATAGTGGCGGTCCTTCTATGCCTATTACAGTGCAAGCCAATTAGTGCAAACTGGAAGATCACAGCCGATGGAAGATGCTTAGGCGTGAGACCACATTTCATTGGTATGACAGGTAAGGCTTCTAATAAATAATTCTGTATCTATAGCGCCTAACGAATTTCTCTAGTTACAAACGTAAGGATTATTATTTTCTCTGTTTACCTCATATTAGAATCTAATCAACAGGCCTTAGATCATCTTCGACATATTGACTCTTTGCCTCCCAATCAGGGAAGTTAAAGGTTTGCAAATGCCTCTATGGAAGAAGATCGCCGTTTGCGGCATATTTATTGCGGGAGGATTGTAAGCAACCATCTAGAACCATCCTTGTTGACGTAACTTCAACTAAACTGTGGTTATTAGTGTGACCTTAGTCAGTATTATTCGAGTGACACTTTTAATGCAGGTGTTCGACTCGACGTTTAGCTCGACATTTATTTCCCCGCTTACAATGAAAGATGATAGGACACCAGGCAAGTAAAGGAAAAGCTTCTAATAGAAACTTTTACTGATATAAATCCTTGGTACCAACAGACTTTCTTATCCCAGCGCTTATCTGGACGGATATAGAAGTCGGATTCGCCATCATGTGTGCTTGTCTGCCAGTACTTCGGCCAATAATTCGTCTAGTGGCCCGTCCCTTCGCAGCCATCAGAATCAAGAATAAAACAAAAGTGACCCCGGCTACAGAGTCGATACAAGATCTCATGCCAGATCGACAGGAGACTCCCACCAAACCGCCAAGCCTCGTCCTAAGAAAAGATAAGACGGATCATAATACAACAGTTTATACTGGCGACGGCACATCCAGCACTGAGATTGCCCTCAACACCATCTCAGTTAAAAAAGACTTTCGTTGGGAGGAGGAGCATCAAGCAAGACTATGAGAAACAATGTCATTGATTGAGTGTGCTGATAGGAGAACTAGAATCATGAAGTACGTCCTTGTCTGAAGCCCGGATATCTGTATCTACACCCTCCTTCTATGTATGGTATAATATCCCTAGAACACGGGGACTTGTGGTCTGCTACACCAATCGTCTACTTCCAAGAGCACGACCAATGCTAAGGATCAGCCCGAGTAATACAACGTCGCATGCACGGGTCGGCCAATTCACTAGTCATTATAATACTTGACTAAACGCTGTTCATATTAGTTAACAGGTGGTTTGTAGATGTCCACCGTGACATCGCGGACCCGCACGCCTTGGTCAACGCCGTCATACGTGCCATTGAAGACACTAGCCAACCATTCTATCGCCCGATCCTGACCGTTCTCGATCTCGGTAACATGGTCGCCAACCGTGTTTCGTTCGTACAGTACAGATGCGTTGAATCGCTTATACTGAGCAATGTGTTCATCCATGTCGGCGATGGGGGTCATATGATCCCTAATAGCCTTATATACGAAAAGCAGGATTTCTGGTACACCGTGGTAACCAAGTATCCATTCGACCTTTCTAATTTTGCGCAAGACTGGCGAGTCTGTCAAGTCAGCTTGTCCATTCTTAAAGTAGCTGTATAGGTCGCGATTCGCGAAGGCGCGAAAGGCCTGAAATGATTGCATATTATTGCCCTCCAGGAAGGCATCAGAAGTCTCGGGTTTGAGACAGCTGCGTATATATGCATCTGCCTCGGGGTACTCGTGCATAATACCTGACAGAGCGACAATCAATATATGCAACTAGCCTCGGAATATCTTTTCGGCATACCCAGTAAAATGAGAATAAGATTACCCATCACAGGGGACTTATTATTGATGTCAAACGTAGATCCCATATTGCTCACTAGACAGCCCAGTGCCGCACCTACCAGACCTGTCAATTCAGGAGCATACTGGACCTGCAATTCGGCCGCTTTTTCGGAAGCGATGGAGCCGCCGCTATAACCCCACATTGCGTACTTGAACCGGCTTGCGTGGTTGGGTAACGGTAACGAAGTATGGCCATTGCCGGCCAACGAAAGCACAGCGCGGATGCCATCGAGAGTAGCATGACCAGCCAAGACGCTTGCCCCGAAGGCAGCATGGGGACCCTCGAAATCGGGAACGACAACAAACCAGCCACGGCTTAACATTTTGTGAAACCTGGCGTGGCCGGTGGGGATACCCTGCGCGCTCGGGGGCACGGGTTGAAAGAGGGTGTGTGAGGGGCTATGGTCAACACTGGCCGAGTTGTATGCAGGTTGGCAAGACAGCAGGGCATTGTGACCTGAGGGCAAGATACAGGGAGTCTCTGGGATGAATAATGACCTAACTCACCATTAACGAAGATTCTTACGGGGAAGAAGACGTCAAGTTATTTACGCCGCTGCCCAGGTGGGCTGGTATCGCGAGCCGGTGGTCCGGTACATGATATGGTAGGCCTTGGAGGTATGGTCGAAAGGGATCAGCTTTTCTGGAACAGCCCGGATTCGAAGGACTGTTCCGGGGCTATACGCTTCGAAGTCGGGCAAGGCCTTATACCATGGGTCTTGGCTCGGAACGACCATCTCATCCGGCCCGCCAGTTACTTCGAGGATTGGTGGAAACATTGTTGAACTGTGCGAGGACAAGGAATGGAAGGAGTAGCGTGCTCAAATAGATCAATTTCTGGTCTTATTGTAAGTCGAGTTGCGTGGAATCATAGTATATCCGTGCAGGTTATCTCATACGAAGGAGATCATACAGCTCACTACGTACCTGGGGACTTGGGGGTAGTAGGTACCTATTTACTTCAAGTAAGGCTTAAAGTCCAGGTCCATTCATGTTTACCACGGTGGGCGTGAGGGGTCGTAGCGCCACCACCCAGCCTACCGCCGCCGCAAAAACCTGCAAAGCAAAGTACCTAAGGGATGGTGACCCTTCCTCCCACCGCGAAGTACCTCACTTCAAAGGCAAACACATGTATAGAGACTTGATGTTCCGTCAACCGCAATCTGTGGCCTGGTACATGTACCGACATCTTGGTTCGTTCTGGGTACTTCTCCACCCTCAGTACTATCTCATACTACGTAGAGGCAGGTACCTACCTACCTAGGTACACAGTTAATAATACCTAGGCTAACCAACGGGTTATTCTAATAGACCAACAGCCCCCATTTAGGTACCCCCCAAAAAATGAATTGAATAACAAGCGTCCCCCATGATAACGTATTCGAACAGAAACATGTTACATATTATAGAGAAACAACAATTTTGGTAGCTGAGACGCCCCTTTGGTAAAAATCGATGGCATTCTGGAGACTTTCAAGTCCACTTCCTACGACTGTGGGGCTTGGCTTCGCCTGATACTGCCCAGTTGCCAACGCTTGCGGTAGGAAGTCGTTATAGATTGCCGAGCCCACCTCATTAGCCATGAGATCGCTGCCCCAGATGAACTTTGTCGAGACCCCTTTGAATTTGGCCCTGATACCAACCGTGATATTCCACCATATAAGTTTTAGCATGGTCCAAATAAGCCCGACCGTTCCTGTGGGCATGTCGCTCATTTCTACCGGATTGCTTGCCTGAGAGACGAATTTGCGGCCGGGCACCGCCCCGACTATGTCAATGCACGCTTCCAGAGACCGGTCCCCGATGGCAATGGCCCCGGCACAGGTCTTGTTTTGCAGCGCGCTGATAATATCCCGGACTGCATTGACCTGTTTGTAATCAAATACCTTGGATGCACCAATGGACTTGAGGTACTCGAAGTTTTTGGGCGATGCCGTGGCCAGCACTTCGTATCCTGCCGCGTGAGCGAGTTGAACGGCGTTGCTCCCTACACTGGTCGATCCTCCCCACACAATGACGGCCTCGTTGCGGGATTCGCCGGACGTCGTTATTGATGTCGTCCCATCGGCTTCGGGTGCTGACTTGGGCAACCGTAGTGCCAGATAGTCCTTCATAAAGAGGCCGCACGCTGCTGTCGACAAGCCCAGAGGGAGGACGCTCGTTTGTTCGTGCGACAAGCTTCCCGGGATCTTAGACGCTAGGTTGTATCGCAATACTGTGTACTTCTGAAAAGCGGCTTCGGCTGCGTTATTGGAACGCTTATCCGTACCGACGGCATGGCCAAAGACGCGGTCTCCGGGCCTGAATAGCTTGCTCGCTTTGCCGGATCCGACCTCGACCACTACCCCGGAGACATCGTTGCCTACAATGGCGGGATACTTGATCCAGGGAAACATGAGGCTTCCAAGGAGCTGCACACCTACATCAACTGGGTTGATTGCAATAGCTTTGACTTCGACGACAAGCTCGTCGATGCTAGGGGTCGTGTATGGAGCTGGCCGAACCTCGAGCGGCTTGCCATGCTTGTCGACCAAGTACGCTGCGTGGTTTTGGGGCGGCATAGCCACGAGTTGAAGGCTGAAACAGCGTTCGTTGTTCGTAACTTTGAGATCTTCGTCGGCCGTCATGGTAGAATTTGATACGGGGCGTTGAAAAGTGAAGCCGAAAGGGTGGGTGACACAAACAATGTTCCAGACCCCGCCAGCCGCCGGACTATTTTCAAGTCCGCTACAATGGATAGGGGTAATTACCTAGGAGGTACCTGGTAGGTAGCTACCGCCACCCTGAATAGCTTCTCCATGCAATCCTAATCGTGGCCCTCTCGCGCTACCACACAGTATCTCCAGCTTTATTCATTGGCTGCCTTCTCTGAAAAGCATTATCCAATTAAGTCTACTTAGCGTGGCGTATTCTGATCCTTTATCATCCATGCCTCTCATGTATCTATACATAATCTTAGCAACGACTAATGCAACTGACCGTTTATGATAACATGACAATGCTTAGTGTTTACTATAAAGGGTACAAATGGCTATCCAAATCATTCATTTTACCTACTTTCTTCATCTCCTACTTGGATCGTTGGTACAATTTTCTTGCAAGACTACCAAGACACATAGGACGTGGCATGATGGATACCGTTGCCTTATTCCGCGTCGACGGCATGATAGCGGTCATCACCGGCGGCGGAAGCGGTTAGTACATAAATCGATATTAATGAACAAACTCTCAGATCTCGCTAAGTATCAAAGGTATCGGATTGATGATAGCTAAAGCACTAGCTGGGGCCGGTGCGAGCAAGGTGTATCTACTCAGGCGACAACAAGATGTTCTAGATAGCGCCGCAATATAAGAAAAGGGGCTTATTCCTATCACATGTGACATAACATCTAAGGACTCACTTTAAGCGGCTGTTGATACTATTACAAGCGACGTAGGCTATATGAACCTATTAGTTGCCAATGCGGGCATCTTAGGCCCGACAAAAAAGTTCAATCATAGTCTATCGATCTAGGAGCTCCGAAAGGGAATGTTCGAGGAAGTATTGACGGATGATTTCACCAATACCCTTAACATGAACGTAACAGGTGCTTATTTCATTATGTTAGCTTTTCTAGAACTATTAAATATAGGAAATAAAAACGCGTTAAGGGGGGGCTTCGGTGCAACAGAACCTCCCGGGAGTAGCGTTGTATCAATCCAGAGCCAAGTTATCTTCACAAGCAACATGGGCGTGTATAGCCGGGACCCATTATCACTATTGGCGTATTTGGGCAGCAAAGCAGCCCTTTCGCACCTTGCGAAACACGTGAGTATAAACCTTTCCAAGTACAAGATTCGAGTCAACGTTTTGGCTCCAGGACGTAAGTTCGAACTAGCTGAAACCTCGTACATACTCTTAGTTGCCTGACTACAAGTATCTAACCTAAGTATTTCCATCCAACATATCGAGCGACATGACCTTTAACAGAGACCCGGGAGCAGAGAGACACGGCGACAGACTCTTTATCCCTTCACGGCGTTTTGGTGGTATTGAAGAAATCGGCGGCAGTGTATTGTATCTCGCAAGCAGGGCAGGATCCTATTGCAATGGACTTATACTCTTAAACGATGGAGGTAGACTGTCGGTAATGCTTTCCGAGTATTAAGGACATATGATAGATCAACCATAATCCCTAGTAACTAAATACATTTTTGCTTGTAATGTTAGTTTCGGCTGCTAATTTTGTGATGTACACTGAGTGCTCCGCTCATACATGAGGACCGGGGCTCGAGATCAAGTTGATGAACAAAGAGTCTACCCATCAAAGAGCTTGGGTCCACAGAGCAGGACTTGTCACTACACTGCTCTAGGGCCCACGCAAAGAGTCCAGACGATGACTTATCATTGAATTAGCGGCCTAAATACACGGTATTACTATCTTCAGTTATCGACGTTTCCAAACCAGTGGTGCTCTCTCTGGATGAAGCATCTGCAGAAGCAAGACTGGGGATGAGTCGGTTTCTATGAGACGTAAGACCCTTTTCCGAGCAGCCTCAATACTTTCTCCTGGCTGAGTTACAGGATCGACTCTCCAGTTGCGGAACAACACTGCCATAGTCCCTACGAACTCGACATGTGAGAACTTCCATCCTGGACAGTCGCGTGCTCCTTCAGACCACCCGAGAAAGGTCCCATGCTGGGGAGTGATGAGGTCTTCATCTTCCGCGTTGGTAGTCTTGATCCATCTTGAAGGCAACCAAGTCAGGGTGTCGGAACCCCAATATTTGGGATCCTTTGGGATCCGTCTGCACTGATGCATAACTGGGAATGACCATTGTGTCCGGTGGGAGAATAACAGTTTTAGTACCAGCATTCAAGGATTGAGTCTGCGTCTCAGTCCACTTAGCCACAGGAACAGGCGTGTAAAGACGCACTGTTTCAAGCATGACAGACAAACAGCGCTTAAGTCGGGGGAAGTCGGTGCTATAATTCCAGTCATTTGGCCGACGGTCACCAAGTACGCGACATAGTTCCTCATAAACCCAATCCTGCACCTGGGGATTTGCAGCGAGAAAATAAATGGCGAAAGTAAAGGTGTGGGCTGTAGTATCGTGACCTGCAAAATTGAAAACAAACATATTGCCATAGATCTCGTTCTCGGTAAGGCCGACGCTAGTCTTGGCTTCGTCTTGGGAAGCACGCACTAAGGAAGACATCAAGTTCTAACCGGATGATCGTCCGTCAGCGAACGCCTGCTTCTCCTCCTCATATAGGTCCGTCATGTACTTTTGGAATGAAACGCATGCTTCATGAAGCCTTCTCAGACTGTGCGGAAGCCACGATTTAGCTAGAAATTTGGTATAATAAGAACATAGTTCTCTAAGATCATTTGCAGTGAGTCTTTATAACTTGCTGATAGGCTACTCTCTAATCTTTCATCGTGACCTTCGAATTTAAAGGATTTACCGAAGCCGGCCTTAGATAGTACATGGAGGGATAATGTACGGGCGTCGTGCGCAATGGTTCTGACTGAGGGTTTCGACGACCAGTAATGAGCCATATCATTTGCTAAACCGAGAGTCTTAGACCATACGATCTCGTTGTTCTGATCATTGAAACAAGTTGCTGTCATTTTGCGCTGTGTTTTCCACTGTGGACCGTCCACCTTCCGGACGTTAGCAACAAATCGCTTTTGCTTGATTCGAGATAAAGGTGTCTCTAGCTTACCGTGGATATATTGGGGCCGAAGACATTAAGGACCTTTATACACGGGTATTGATTAGCTCTCCATGGTTTGGTTTATCACTTAAGAGGCACACCTGTGAGCTCAAGGCAGCGCGGAAAGTCGGTCCTGCGCCGGAAAACTTCCACTATGGTATCGGGGTTGGCGATGTAAAGCCAGTTTCTACCGGGCCTGACCACATCAAAGGCATCTCCAATCTCATGGTGCGACCAATACCTATCTGCCACTTCCCAGGCTCGGTAATTATATCTAGTAAAACTATTATGCCCAAAGGGAAATCGTTTGATAAAGGAGATAAATTGTCTATCCACAAGCATCCAGAGGGGATTAGTGTGGCTTATGGGGATGATTCGGATAGGTAGCCCAACGACAAGATAACCCGCAGAAAGGTAAAGAACAACGCCATGATGGGCCTCTAAAGGTGCTCTAAGAGCTGACATGTAGAGAAGGATAATGTTTTGAGACATTCAGAGGTAAACGTCGATTGAATTAAAAAGGGACAATGTAAGGGAGCAGGTTTGTGGAACAAGACATTCCAGCCTACTGGGCGCCTTGAGATAAGCTGTATTCCCACTGATTTTACTGGGCTGTAGTCGCCTGGCTGTTGAATCGACGGCAGAATAGCACCATAATTAGGTACCTATATAAACTGTATTGGTGAAAGAGCCCTGGCTATTTAGGGGTTTTGAGATAGGAAGTTTCCTGCAACATTGAATACCCACGGAAGGGAGATGGTGCTTATCGTACCATACAGGTCTTGGAGGTCCTTGAAGCCCAAAGGTAGACCCATCCAACGTTGACATAAGCTCGTCGTTTCGAAGATTGGTAGAGAGTTAGAGGTTAACCCCTCGCATCCATGCATCATACCCGCCTAGGTACCCTGCGATAAAATTTTCAACAAGTCTTTAACGCATCCATTAATCTTTTTAATTGGAGCCTGTATGCTTTGACCGATCTTTAAGAATACAATATTTTGAGTTCGAGGAATGGTTTATGTTTGAATCCCAAGGATCGCGGACGGTAAAATGTTACATGCCTTCCCCAGCACTTTAGATGACTGCCTGAGGCGTCGCGTTGTTAGCAGAGCGAAGCGAGGGCTAGAGGGCAAAACAGGGAACTCGTTACTAGTCCAATATCCCGTCCTGCAAAATGGTCGCAAGACTCGGTCGGAAAGGGCAGCAAAGTACCTGAACATAAAGCACCGTTCATTGAACAAGATAATACGATGTACGGCGTACACATTAGCACAAATTGGCATACTTTACCGGCCTAGTCCATCCTGTGATCTCCTAGGGTCACCTCGCTATTGGCTACACCACTTACCAAAGGATCTGGCCAAAGCCCAGCGCTAACTACAGCTCTACCAAACATGGTGCAATCATTTCAAATTCGCGACCAGGAAAGGTCGCCAACTATTGAAGCCGAAGGCCGAGTTGTCATCGGTGTTTTCGTCGGTCTTCTCGTTTTCTGCTCAGCCGTATCTTGGGTCCTAGTGGTCATGGATATTTTTTGGCGTTCGAAAGTTCCTACAAGGGGGTGAAATCGAACGTGGTGATGCTCCAGCTACTAAGCAACGCGCCGGGTTAGGCGGAGCCGGCGACCAGACAGGTACATCGTATAGTGCAGATTGTCCTCCCATCTCCAACGATTTACCGATCATCAGTGTGCGTGAGGTAGAGTAGGTAGGTACGTATGTGTTTCCTCTGCACTTCTATAGCAATGTATTATGAAATGCTCCTCGGGCCTGATGATAAAGAAATCGATATAACCGCCTTTTTAAAAACTCTTCAGTAAGCGCGATGTTGGATGCCCTGGTGAAAAGATTGGCTCCGTCTTGCAATGCGACGGGGTATTGGGCGCTGAAGCTTGCTATAATTATAAGGGCTATAACGCACGATCCCATGATAAATTGAAGCCAATTACATTGCAAAGTTCTTCCACTATGAATCGTAACTATAGCGGGTACCTACCTAAGCTCCAAGGTAGGCTACTACATCATACCTATAATTAGGTATAGAAGGGTATACGCTACAGCATCCTGTGATTACAGCCGGATGATGCACTATGCCTTATATTTATAGTGAAGAAACAGCGCAATATGATACCTATATGTTAAATCGATGGCTGGAAATGTAGACATCGTAACTCCTATAAATACAGTAATCTTTAGCGCCATGCATCATATTCGGAAGTCATTAGAGTGAAAGAATCGTTCAATTTGATTCGTTCGATTAGCCGCTAAAATCTTGCAAAGTATGCGCTGTAGCCCTTATAGTTATGGCGATCCCAAGCGCTAAAAGCCCTATATATATAGCGTTGTCCCAGTCAATAAAAGAAGGGCAAAATGTAAACCAGACGACGGTATAAGCTCCTAGAAGAATGACAGGGCGAAACCAAGAGCGAAACCAGGCACATATATGAAAAATAAAATCCATGTAAATGCAAATTCAAATACGCTCACGATGACATAAATCAACCTTCCAGCATCCTCATCCTCGTCTCTAGAAAATCCAAAACCTTAAGATGATGCTTCTTGTGCAGCTGCAAACGTGTGAAAGCTGCCCGTGGCCCGTGGGTAAGCCACCTTAGCCTCCTTGGTGCCATTCACTCCATTGACACCATTCGTTATCTCGGCGCTCCGGTCGAGTTCATCTTCATCCTCAACGTGATCCGGCGGTCCCCAACCACCGCCTCCCGGGGTATGAATGACACACCGATCGCCTTCCTTCATATCGACCTGACCTCTGGAGCCAATGTTGACCCAGCGCTCGCTGCCGTCCTCCTGTTTCTGGACCCAGTAATTAGCGCCACACGCGCCAGGCTCACCGCCCATCATCGCGTACGGCTGGTGGACTCTGCGCTCGGTGATAAGGCCAAAGGTCAAGGGGTAGCGACACTCCCAATCTCTGACGATGCCGCAGCCGCCATTGAACTTACCGCGCCCACCACTACCCTTACGTATTGAGAATTCGCGGACAAGCACGGGGTATCGCTTCTCGATGATCTCTATATCGGTGGTGCGGGTGTTAGTCATGTGGATCTGCACGGCCGACGCGCCGTGCCAGGTCGGACCCGCGCCCTCACCGCCGCAGATAGTCTCGCCGTAGCTGAAGCCGAAGCCGGTCTGGGGTTTACCCGAATCGTCTTTACAGTTACCAAAGAAGCCGAAGCAGTTCATGCAACCCTGGGAGCCCGAGGCGGCTCGGAAGGCGTTGAGGAGAAGATCTACCAGACGCTGAGAAGTGAGTGTATTGCCGCAGCAGACAGCTGGTCCAGACGAGGGGTTAAGGAAACAGTTCTTTGGAAGAATGACTTTTGTGGGTGCGAGGCAGCCTTGGTTGAGCGGAATATCTGAGCCGATTAGAAGTCTCAGGGTGTAGATCAGCGCCGAGTAAGTGATGGCTGGCGGGGCATTCATGTTCGACAGCATCTCGCAGGTAGTCCCTGTGAAATCAAACGTGCCGAAGCCGCTCTCGTCTATGGTAATTGCGACTTTCATCATAGATCCATTGTCCAAGAACTGCTTTGCCCTGAGTGGCTTTGACCCGTACTTCTTGTAGGCCGACTTGAGATAGCCACGGACGGCAACTTCGGCATTCTCTTGAATCTTTGCCATGTAGAAGTGGACTGTGAGTTTGCCGTATTCCTCCATCAAGGCTTTTATCAGGTTGCTGCCCTTGGTGTTTGCTGCTACTTGCGCCTTAAGATCTGATCTGCGGCCGTAGGTTAGCCCTGCTTTGGTGCAATCTCTTCAGTGATCTTCAAGCACCGGCGAAAACTTACAGATTATCGCCCAACCGTCTCGAGCCGCTAGAATTAGGATATTTTCCAGGCTCAAGGAGAATCTTCACGATCCCCTCCTCGTCGAAGTGGTTATCGCGTACTAGAAAGAAGGACTTAATAGCAGCGCCCTCCTGCCACAGTTCAGTGGAGTCACTAGCGAGGTGTTAGCAACATCAAGCATACAAAAATGAATAGCAGTATACTAACGGTGGCATGGAGTTTCCTCGGTATCCACCGATATCCAGATGGTGACCGCGAGAGGCTGTGTAGAAGCAAATGGTCTTCCCATCAGTATCGAAGACTGGAGTGATAACGGTGATATCTAAATCTCGTTAGAATGGTCGCGCGCCCATGATAACAGGAACCTTACCTGGAAGGTGAGTACCGCCCGACTCGGGATGGTTTGATACGAGCACATCACCGGGTCGTAGATTGCCCCGGTGAAGATTGTGTTGGTATTTGACGGCATATGACATACTTCCCAAGTGTACGGGAACATGGGGCGCATTTGCAACTAATTCACCGTCGGGACTAAATATGGCGCAGGAGAAGTCGAGACGCTCTTTGATGTTAATAGATATGCTAGTCTTCTGCAGAGTCCTGCCCATCTGTTCTGCGATGCTCATGAACCGATGACCGAAGATACTGAGCTTGATGGGATCCACTACTAGCTCTTGTTCCTCTTGGGACTGTTGCGGTTTTTCTCCAACAAGGTCAATAACGACATGTGAAGTCAGGATTCGTGCTTGTGATCCCGGAACCACTACTATGGTCTGGGTGTTATCAATGATAATTGCTGGGCCAGCTACAATGCTGCCTGGGGCGAGCTTGTTGAGTCGAAAGACTTTTGTTGGTTGCAGACCGCCTTCTGCGAAATAGGCTTGCGTCTAGAAATCGTTAGCACTATGGAGCTCGGTCAAGGAGACGCAAGCATTCGATGGCAGTTCTCCCATTGAAGTTAACAGTGGAAGCCTTACAGTTCTATCCTCTCCACCCTGAACTTCAAAGAAGGCTTGAGTTTTCAACTCCTTGACAAGTTTCGAGTTGTCGTGACTGACTTCGGTACTCTTGCCAATTCCTCGAACTCGTACGTCGTCGATATGAACTTTCTTGTCCTTAGGGAAAACGAATGACAACTCCCTCAGATGCTCCTTTTCGAGCGCTGATCTCCAGTCCCCATCACCAGGGGCTAGGATCATGAAATTGGTGTCGGTGCCTTGATACCTAAGATTGAGGTATTGTTCGTGTTCAATAGACTCTTCTGGAATTCCTTGCGCGAGAAGACCTTCCGTGACCTTTGCCTTGAGGTCCTGCATACGACCCATCAGTCGGCTCAAGGATTCTTCCGACAGGATCTCAGAACTCGGTTCTTGAGCTTCCTGAACAACTTCTGCCAACGCCATACCGTAGGCAGAGAGAATACTAGAGTACTTGTGGATTACTATCCTTCTGATACCCAACTTCTTACCAATTTCACAGGCATGTTGGCCGCCAGCGCCGCCAAAAGTCGCAAGATTATGCTGCGCAGTCTCGAACCCACGGGCTTCCGTAAGCGCGCGAATGGGGCGGCTCATTGACTCATTAGCCACGTCGATGAAGCCATGAGCGACTTCGAGTGGGGTCATGGAACGTCCGGTGTCAGCATTGATCTGCGCTGTGAGCTCCTCGAACTTCTGCACCACGATATCAACGTCGAGAGGAAGATCCTCACTAGGACCGAAAATTTTGGGGAAATAATCTGGAATCAATCGCCCAAGGAATAGGTTCGCGTCAGTGACCTAAGACGTAGCTTTAGTAATCATCCCTTTACTAAGCTGGTAAAATAATATAAAAATCGTAGGCTGCGCTTGCCAAGAAACACATCAAGACGGAATAGTCAATAAAGAAAAAGAAAAAAAAATAGAATACGAAATAGAGTATGACATACTGTGAGTGGTCCTCCTTTCCGATACGAAGCTGGACCTGGGTGAGCGCCTGCGCTATCAGGTCCAACTTTAAAGAGTCCATCCCTCCAGAACAGCATGGAGCCGCCTCCAGCAGCCACTGTATTGATATCTAGCTGCGGAGATTGTATAGAAACTCCAGCAGTTGTTGTTTCGAAGACATGCTCGAAAGTGCCTCCATAGCGAGAGACATCCGTACTCGTGCCACCCATGTCGAAGCCGACTATAGGAGAATTCCCATCATATGACGTCCTAGCGTGACCAACTACACCTCCAGCAGGGCCGCTGAGAATGCCTTTCAAGCCGTTGAAGTTCTTGTGGCTTACTAGGCCACCATCAGACTGCATGAACTCGCAGGAGACGCCGTCGAGATTACCGTCAGCAAACACCTTCGCGAAGCCGGATACGTAGCGAATGATCTCCGGCGTGAGATATGCGTCGGCAGAAGCAGAGCTACCGCGCGAGATCATCTTGATCATGTTTGCGCCGACCGAAGAAGACGTTGAGACGTGGGTAAAGCCCATCTCCTTCGCGATTTCCGCGATGCGATTTTCATGGTTGGGGTAGATGTACGAGTGTGCCAAGCAGATAGCAAGCGTCTCAATACCGTCCGCCTTGATTCGAGCCAGCTTTTCGCGCACTTCCGTTTCGTCTAGAGGACCGATAACGCGCAGGATGTCTCCCGTAATACCTTTTACAAGGACACCAGGGATCTCCTCGAGTGGTGGCCGGCTATCTCTTGTGACATCCTCGTCAAATTCTTCGACGGTCATACGCTCAGAGACCTCGACCACCTTCTCGTAGAGGAGTTCTGGCTTCTTGATACCAAGCTCGAATAGTTTTGGTCTTGACTGGTAACCAATTTCTAACAAGTCACCAAAGCCCTGGTTGACGACAAATGCATGTCTCGTCCCTTTTCTTTCCAGCAGTGCTGTGATGGATTAGGTAAGTGTCTTGGGCCTAGTGGAAAGATGGTGATGACAACTGACCATTCGTGGCGACAGTGGTTCCCATTCTAATAGAGTGTATTAGATCTTTAGGGATCGGGGTACCCCTAGGGATTTGCTTCCCAGAGATGGTCTCTAGCACTCTCCGGATTCCTTCTGCTGGCGCATCATCATAGCTACTAGGGTCTACAGACAATAGCTTGAGGACTATGTCTTCCCGGCCCGGCACAGCAGCGAAGACATCTGTGAAAGTACCGCCTCGGTCTTCAAAGGGTTAGTTGAAATTCATGGCATAAGAAATACGAGCCAACTAACCGATAGCGAATTTCACGCTCTTGGGCTGGACCGGTGGGGGGACTAAGTCGACGGCCATCTTGGCTACGAGTATGTCAGAGCTTGATGAGATGTTCTATGTATCGCATGGGTATCAATGAGCTTGAGGAAGCTCTCCTTGATATATGATTGCGCCATCACGAAGAATCAGGAATGATCCGGCACCGGAAGAGGGTTGACTACCGGTGGTAGGATTCCGACTGTTTGGGTCGTCGTTTCGACCTGCCTACCATTCGCCGGCAAATCAGCTGATGGTAGTTCTGATAGTACTCCGCATTGCCGTCGTAGCCTTTGGGGGCAACCGATCAATGCCATATCCAAGATACGATAGAGGAGAGATAGCACATGATAGCTACCTTGCTACCCCCTGGCCAATAGTGGACCCGACCCCAACGCAGCTAATTATCTCCTCGATATTATAAGCACAGTGTGGCCTAAATAGCTCACACTCGACTTCGGAGACTAACGCTCGTCGATTCGAGCTTCCTCCCGATTTCTTAGCCCTTATCACGGGTTAGCCCCGATATATTCTAACCAATCATCTTTAACGATTTGTCCCGAATTATGTCCCCCCGATATGTATCATCCTCCTTAGGCGGGTCTGAAACTAAACTAGAGCAATATCGATCATCCTTTCAGTCGTCCATCTTGGTAACGTAAGCTAATCCATTCTTACGACTACTATGTTAGATATACCCTTATATTGCAACAGGTTCTCGTTAACTGAGACCAATATTGCCGAGAAGATTGTTGAAGAGATGTGGAGTGTGACAAGGAATTGATAGCTCAGATTCCCAAGTCCGGGATTGTGCTACCAATCCCAGACCGATAAGCTCCGAGTACTATCTGGGAGAGCTCGGAAGCTCCAACATCTATAAAGCCCTAAATGGATCGTATACCCTTGGAGGAGACATGCATCAGATGTGAGCAATCTTTGGGTCCCGCCCAAGTAGCCTTGACAACTTCATCCCTACTCTTTATTCTATACAATGTCTCAAGACACCAAAACGGACGATTTTCAAGAGCCGGTCACTAAGACCATGGCTGGTGAGACTACAGAGACTGTTGACGATCGCGCTTTGGATGAGGCAGCAAGGTATCTCGCTGACCATGAGCAGTTCGGTCCAATGACTCCTGAACAGGAGAAGATTATTGTTAAGAAGATTGATTCTTGGATGATCCCTTTGGTAAGTTTTACTGAGGGAAGCTTGTCGATTCGCAACCAACTCTCCCAAAAAATCATGTGTTCCTGCTGATGTCTTTCCCGCAGCTTGTGTTCTGCGCAACTCTCTCCGCCGTCGATAAGGTCGAGATAGGAACAGCTTCCTTGTACGGCTTTCAGACAGATAATGGGATGGTGGGTCAGCAGTATAGTTGGCTTGGTAGTATTCTTCCATTGGGTGTAAGTTGACACACCTAAAAAATTTTACTGCATCCGCTTACGTCCTCGGAGACATTGATCGGTCTTATTCCCGCATCGTGGCTTGTCCAACGAGTCCCCGCGGGAAAACTTCTCGCAACCGGCTCGCTTCTATGGTCCATCTGCACCATGTGTTACGCACCAACACGGACTTGGAGTGGCTTCATGGGTCTACGGTTCTTGCTTGGTTTCCTCGAAGCTGTCGGATCTCCATGTCTCACAGTACTTGTTGCGTCTTTCTATAAAAAAGAGGAGCAGCCGCCCCGAAACGGAAGTAAGTATCCGGCTTCGTCGAGATATCGAGTAATTCTGACGTTTTTAGTCATCTTCGCATATTTCTCGTCGATATTCAACGGCTTCTTCGCATGGGTGATTGGGTATATCCCTGCTTCCGCTCCTTTGCTGAGATGGCAGTACCTGTACATCCTTACTGGATCGATCAACGTACTATACTCGATTTTCCTGTTGTTTATCCTGCCAGATAATCCTATGAATGCGTTCTTTCTCACTCCGGAGGAGAGATACCACGCTACACAGCGGCTTGCCACAAACCGAACCGGCATTGCCAATAGGGTATGGAAATGGGATCAAGTTTGGGAAGCTTTTCTGGATATCAAAGTTTGGTTAATTGTTTTATTTAACATCGTCATCAATATCCCCAATGGCGGCCTTCAGGCTTTCGGATCGATCATTGTCAACAACCTAGGATACACCCCCTTGGTGTCCAGTCTGCTGACGATGCCATTCGGTGTCTTGGCCACGGGTGGCGCATGGGCCTTCTCATATCTCGCCGCGAGGTGGCATAATCGGCGAGCCCTCACTGCCGCCATCGCTTTATTGCTCCCCATCTTTGGCACGGCTTTGGTATATGGTTTGCCACGCACGAACGTCGCCGGCCAAATGGTGGGGCTGTACTTTATGTACTTCTATTGGCGTAAGTTCCGTAATGCTGTATATCGGCAGCATGCTAATTGAAAATAGCTCCTTACGTTGTCGGTATTTCTCTTGTTCAAGCAAACACAGCGGGCAGTAAGTAGTCAATACCCCCGAACCCCCAGGCTAATTCTAAACAAGATGCAACCGTCGAAGATTGGGCATCATGCTAATGTTCAATGTTTTAGTGACCAAGAAAGCCGTCACATATAGTCTCGTAACCATCGGGTATGCTGCTGGCAATCTCATTGGCCCACAGACATTCAGAAGCAAGGAAGCTCCCAAATATACCAGCAGTGTTATAGCTATGTTAGTTAGCTACTGCGCCTGTATGCTGATTCTGATGGTGTACTGGCTTGTTGGGGCCTGGGAAAATAAGCGTAGAGATCGCAAGTACGGCAAGCCGAAGGAGGTCCATGAAGGCACCATTGAGGGTTTTGTCGACCTCACAGACAAGAATCAAGATGACTTCCGCTACACTACATGAGGTCTGGAGCGGTAAATGGCTGGGAGAAGACGCCATTGATATGCTGGACGTTTATTCGTGACGAAAGACCGGATCAGGAGTTCGTAGGACCACTGGTGATATACGATAATAGATGAATATAGCAATTTATCATGCCAAGCTAATAGCGCCGTGTCTTCTGCCTTGTAAGATGCTCCAGCCCGGTGAATCATTAGGATGTAGGTCTCTTGACTTCCAAACGTCCTCGATGATGAGCCTGGCTTTTTTCACACTGGCTAACTGCCTTGTCTGTTGGAGAGCAGCTAGTCTTCCTAGGAGGAGTTTTCTATCTTCATCACATTCCGGACGGATTCCCAAGGTGGCGACTATGAACAGGGGCCAAAGACCAGTGTGAGTGCGAAGGGAAATCTTAGGGACAAGTGATAAAATGTGTGATGTTACCCGAATTATATGCGGTTCATGCGGGCCCGCACCATCAATCCTCGAATAAAGATATAAAAGAGCCGCGAGTCGTTTCACTTCAGCAATAATAACAAATTCGGATTTAAAAGATCCAAAGTCTTCGGGTACTTGCTGGTATAGTTGGTGGAGAAGCCTTTCGACATTGTCTCGGCGTTGCTGTATCGTGGGCGGAAGTTGTGCCCAATTAGCCTGTTCAATCAACGAACTTATCTGGTTTATTTCGGAGATAAGGATGAGAAGGTCTCTTGGGCATCCAGTGAGTGCGAGGATAGTTGATCTATCCACTGCCTTGCACATTTCTGTGACCATTTCAGCGGCTTCCATGAGCGTCCCTCCAGTTGCTGCCAGGATATCGTGTGAGACGAAATAGGTAACAGCGAAATAGAGAAGAGCCTCCTGTTCCGCGTTCAAAGTGCCAAGATCTCTTAAGCGGGAGGCAAGAAAACGACGTGCAAAGTCCGCATGCACAGTCCAAGTGTCCGAACAATCCTTTGAAATCTTCACTCATGTGTCAGCGTCATTCCTCGATTATGGGCCAATATCGCTGTTCACGCTTACCTCAAAGAAGGTCAACATAAGAGCCGATGCAATGATTTGATCCTTAGAAGTGCCGCGGCCTGCTTCATGCGGATCTCCTAAAGCCAGCTGGGCGACTTGGGTCCTTAAGAGATGAAGTGCTCTGGCTCTGTGAAGCCACATGGCTCTTTCGTATTCATTGCGGCCAATAATTTGCAGCTGATTCGCGGCTGCGGCTAATACACATTGAAACAGAGGGCCGTCTTGAGAATAAGCTGCCATCCTCAGGACGATGTCCTTATACGGGTTGAAACCAGGATCTATGACGATTTGTGGGCTCATAAACTCATTGAAGTAGCTCCAGAGATAACTCTCGGCTTCCCCTAGACGGAAGGGGGAAAGATATCGCGGATAAGGAGTTAGCGAGTCTGATTGACATTTAAGGTCTTCACCCAGCATCGAAGGACGATGCCAGCGGTTCTTTGGGTTTGTGTGAAGGTTCTCCGAGTTGAAGTCAGACTGGACCGTATTGAGGAACATCCAGCTTTGTATGGAGACTAGGAGGTCTTGCGGCAACCTCTGTACGACACTGTCATCACACTCGGAAGAGACGACATGCTGCCAGTTCAATTTGATTTCGTACCGACAGATAAAGCCTAGTCGTTTACAATGGCTGCAAATCGGACGCTGTTCTGGGCATTTTACTCGTCGCTCTAGGATGATACGTCAGGAACCGTGGCCTACAGGAGAGCCGAAGACGTGATCATTCTCACCTCGACACTTCCAGCAGCCACTCCGTGTTCGCAATTCACCTTTGACACGGGGCTTCATATTGAATGCAGACAGGGGTCGATTGGGATCAGTAGCGTGAGATTGATCATGGGTTTACGTGAGATGCAGGCACTCCAGCCTCCTACATACACGCACACGTAGGGTGTCTAAGAAGTTGCCACTCAGTCAACCAGAGTCCAGCTAGATGAGGAGTCGTTAGAGTCGGGGTATTCCATTGACGCGACTCCACTCGTCGCGTGCGTTGTTGGAGATAGGCGACATACATTGCTGCTACGACGCCGTTATCAGGTTGTCAGGTTGTTGAGAATCCGAGGTGCTGGATAAAAGATAAGACGGGTCTTGGCTATCAAGATAGGCGTGGTTCCCCCTTCTCCGTCGTCTCGCACTGTAAGCGTGCTAAGGGTGGGGCATAAGTATTGGGGTACCGACAATGATCAGAAGGGGTCATAGCGTTGACCCGCCACTCCACTTCCCCGCGATCCACCTGAATTAGGTACGTACCCTTACTTAATCTGCCTAATGCACGTCGCTTCTCATTTCCTTGCTCTGCGCAGTAATCACACTAATCCATCCTCTCCACCAAGAATCCAGTGGCATCGATATTCAAGGACTACGAGATATCACGGCCTACATACTTAGGAAGGCTATGATGTACGTAAACAACATCCGAGACTATGAGATGATGGCTCGACACCGCTCCGATGAAGGACCTCCAGGAATCAATATAGGAGTGTAAAAGAAGGAAATATTCCAAAATGAAGCTATCGTATATCCCCATGGCCAGCCTACCTGAGGCATCAAATAGAATTGCTTGATTAAACCCACCAGCTACCGAAATGGACAAGCAGACCTCGATCCTCATTCTAGGCGCCGGCACCTTTGGCCTCTCCACAGCTTACCACCTGGCCAAAGCCGGTTATACCAACGTGACCGTCCTGGAGAAGTCTCCTACCTTTCCTCCCGAGCTCTCCGCTGGTAATGATCTGAATAAGATCTTGCGTGCAGAGTATGAGGACCCCTTCTACGCTGAGTTGGCCCTCGAAGCCATGGCCGCCTGGAAGTCCCCCTTATTCGCTCCTTACTACCACGAGACCGGCTATCTGCTCTGTAACTCGGCTGCTGCCCCAGAGAAGTCCAAAAAGTCCCTCCAAAAATCTCTAGAGTCCATCCGCCAGCGTCCAGAGTTCAAGGACAAGATCACTCCCATCACCTCGCGCGAGGATATTCGCAAAGTAGCACCCGCCTTCACTGGTCCTATGCAATGGAAAGGCTACTTCAACAGCTTCGCGGGATACGCTCATGCCGCCGACGCGCTCACTGCCGTGTACTCGGCATGCATTGCGCTAGGCGTGACGATCCACCTCAACTCGGCGGTCCAGTCCCTGACCTATTCAGGGGATGTCTGCACGGGTGTGCTCACCACCGACGGGAAGCAGTACCAAGCCTCCGCAACAGTGCTTACCCTCGGAGCATCGCTCGGCTCAATCCTACCTCAGATCAAGCGTCAAGTAGTCGCCAAAGCCTCGCCCTTAGCACACATCCAACTCTCCGCCGAGGAGGCGGCGCAGCTGCGAGGCATCCCCGTGACGTACGCGCGAGACCTAGGCTTCTTCTTCGAGCCGGACCGCCGCACCAACTTGCTCAAGATCTGCCCTGCTATGGCTGGGTACACTAACTACGACACGCCGTCGGGCTTGTCGCTTCCACCTGAGGATAATGCGTTTATACCCGCGCAAGATGAGGCCATGATAAGGCGGCTTTTGCGGGAGACGCTGCCCGCATTAGCGGATAGGCCGTTGATTGGTAGGAGGGTCTGTTGGTGTGCGGATACCGCGGACAGCGAGTATGTGATTGACTTCGTACCGGGGAAAGTGGGGCTAGTTGTAGTGACGGGAGACTCGGCGCATGCGTTCAAGATGCTCCCGACAGCTGGCGGTTGGGTGAAGGAGGTACTGGAGAAGGGCCGACAAGATAGGGAGCGGTGGAAGTGGAAAGAGGGCAGCGATGCTGCTGCCGTAGATATAAGTTGGAGAGTCGGCGAGACTATGGATTTCAAGAACGTCAAGGAGATGCGGAGAGATGCGGAAGTGGACAAGGCTAAGTTGTGACAGCTTACTGGCTTGCCGTTGAAGGTTTACCTTCTCGAGTCATGGTTGGGATGTTTAAGCCGCAATTTAACTACCTAGGTAGTTGGCTTCCAGATCTACTAGGTACCTACATAGAGATATTAGGGAATTTCGATACGTCATGATTGTTCGGGTCAATAATGCAAGTTGTGCCTGAAGAAGCAACCGGCAGGCGCCGAGAGAATTGAAGTAAAGGCACCATTTTCGAACCCAGGAATGTTCCGTTTTCGAGACTCGATTGTTAGTTATCCGAAGGACGGATAGCGACAACAGACAGTGTGTACGGAGCACTTCTAGAGCATCCCAAGTTAGTCGCTGAGAGTACGCGTACTGAGTGGTAACTTAATCCCTAGACGACCTTTAGCAGAGGAACAGACGAACAAGTATCCACCCGAATTACAATTGGGGGATATGTCGTAACGGCAACTAAATCAACTGACAATCACGAAATATAAACTTAGAAGTGTAACGTGTCAATTAGCAATATTGTCATCGCTTTACACTAACTCAAGTACTCTTGCTTGAAATCTAACAGACTTCTCCCGAATCCAACATCCGTCCACCTTCGCACTAGGATAAATTCACTGTACGTACTATGATGAGTGATTTACCGCCTATTATTTTATTTCCCCATTCATATATACCTTACTAACGTTACATTAACTGGCCATGAAGACATCGTCACCTGATCTCATCCAACGCACCTTCATCAACTCGATTCAGCCGTCCTTTGTACGTACCTAAAATCGTTACCGATCTACTGATCCTTACAATTATTCATATATCATGCTAATTTCACATAAATTAGCTCTCGCGACTTGCGCTATGGGATTCATTTTTTTTTTCGTGAGCTGTACGCCTAACTAAATCAGTCATCTCCATTAGACCCAGGACCTATTTCTCTTTACTATCAGAGCTTATACCACCTTCGTAAGTAACTACAACACCAGGAATTTGCTGATTAACATGCTTCATATAAATATTGTACTAACAATACATCAACTAGCGCAGCCTTCTACATGGCCAAGCCAATTCCGATTTCCCAACCACGACCAATCGGTACGTTCACTAATACACCGATATAAGGTCTTCTACAAATACATGTCCTCACCGTCCCTAATAGGAGATAACATGGACCGCCCCCGGAGTTATCATTCAACTGCGGGTTCACCTACCCGTAGAGACCAGGGGTACGATGCCTTAATAGATATCATGGCAGAGATGCGAGAGCAAGGCGTTGAGATAGCACCAGTCGTCCAGAGTCTAGTGATGCAACTATACGAGACGGCGAACGCGGAGCGAGAACGAAACGACCAGCTCATCAGCAAGCATGCTCACCTACAGTGCGAGCATGCGCAATTGACTATCGAGCACAATCGCTTCTGTAAAGATTCAGATAAAAGATGGCAGGAGAAGGCGAACAAGTCTTTATATGACGACATGACCCGCTTGGTGAACTCCGCCAACAATTCCAGCCAGACGTCGCGAGACGCCATGAAGCGAATGTTCGAAGAACATACGCTGATGACCACTGAGCTGGCAGCCCTGAAACGGAAAGTTTCTATCCTGGAGAAGGAAAATGAGGCCTTAGGGGCACAGAGAATACCGAACAAGAAGAGTTCGGGTGCCCTCAGCCCTACTATGTCAATAGACAGTGGCATCGACGACGATCTTGAGCACGACCATGCTGCGCAGATGTAAGCCAGCCTGGTGGCACAAGTGTTCGTGTGAGGAGACCCAAGAAGAGGATCGTTAGCTGATTCTCAGGTCATATGCATGTGATTGAGTTTTGCTTATCTTTCATTCAGGAGTTCGGAGTCAGGAGTCAGAAAAATCCGCCCGGCCAAGAGGTAATAACGAAGCCTGAGAGAATAAAGGCCTGTATTTATTCCGAGGCGTTAATATAAATATAGATATATAATAATGCATTAATGATACCGTCTTTAGAATGATTGCCTTCCTTATGGCCTTCCCTTGTCGATGCGCCGAGATCATAAGGGATATAACGCTTGATTACTCAGCATGTTGTTCAAGAAAAAGGAGTATAAGCAGACCACAATTCCATCCTAGCGCTGACTTTTGACTCCTTTTGACTCCGCGAATCAACTGTAGGATTGACAATACGCCCTGCTTCTAGGACTTGACAAATGAGTAGGTATCAGTACTCCAAGAAACACATAATGGGCGCTTGTGCGACATATTTCTCAATCTCATGTTCTAGCTTCATTTCGACAACTGACATATACGCAGAAAATTTGGGCGCTTCAGAGTGTTCAAGACGCTTAATGGCCAAGAATATTATTCAGTTCTACACCGAATGGTCTATATCTACCGGCTAGGGATTCCTTGCGTATGTTCTCATAGGTAGCACAGGACCACGTCCTTCCGCCATCGCACCAATTAAAACCCTATGCCGAGACTGCAAGGGATACCGAGGCCTTAGCCTCAAGCTTTCCTAAATAGACGTCACGAACCTAGATGGAGCACCCGCCCAAACACTATCACCCAGTCCAAGGTTCTGTCTAAGAAAGGCACAGCGCGACCTAAATCTATTCTATTGTTTTATATCGACACCTATGCTCCAAAGATACTGACAATGAGTTGTCGTGTTCTGGTCAACATTCTCCATCGTCGTCTCCCCGCCCGTCTGGAACAGGAGCCTGTTCTGCTTGTTCGCATTCCACTTCTCCCAGGTCGCTGCAGAAGGGTGTTTATACGTGTTGGGATCGTACGTGCGGATGAAACTCGTCCAGTATGCCTGAATCACGGGGATGACAGCTACATTCGTACCATCTTCCTCATAGCTCGTCGGTAGGTTGCCGTTGGGATTTTGAGGCCCCCAAATTGCTGCTAGTTCGGCGGTGTGAGGCACGCCGAGCCCCTCCGCCATCTGCTCAGGGTCTTCCACGTTGTACCTGTAGTTGTACGAGCGACTAACACCATATCGCGTCATCGCGGACGATATGTATATGGTCGGACACATGTAGCGCATGTCGCCGTAGGCGTTGCTAACCTGGCGCCAGTAGCATCCGGTGTTCGGGCAGGTGTTATTCGGATTTGGATACATGGAGTCGATCTTATCCAGTTGCTGCCGCGTCAGGTCCGGGAATTGATTGCGGAGGAATCTCTCGCTCTGGGCGAGCGTTGAGGTGTCCCGGGGCGTGAATACAGTCCCGCCGTTGGTGTCGTCTCCGAAGATTACGGGGATCTTGACGAAGGTTCCCTTAGCAAACGAGTTGTACGGATAGTCAGTGAGAAAGTCGTAATCCAAGACTGGATTCCACATGTATATCGGCGCCTGATCCCGGCCCGGATAAGGGACGCCGTGGTTCGCCGTCTGTAACTCTTGGTAGGTCTTACTCCTCATACACGCAAGAGAATCGGTGGCGTTGTTGCAACCAAGACGTATCGAGAAATTATTATACTGATACTGGCTTTCCTCAATAGTGAGAACTGGCGCAAATGATACCGACTCGGCGGCTCCAGCGTGGAATAGACCACTGTCGATACCTCCATAGGCTACCATTTGAAGACTGATGCTAGCCGCACCCGCGGAGTCACCGCCTAAAACTACGTGGCCCGGATCACCGCCAAATTGGGAAATGTATCTTCTCACCCATTGGAGAGCTTTCCGTTGATCGCGGAGTCCATTATTCGCCTTGATCCTATCGCCATTGGTAATGAAGCCATATGGTCCGACACGGTAGTTAAAGGTGACGACGACAGTGTTGTATTCACTTGCCTCGATTATTCCCGATCCGTTGAAATTCGGGTTGCTATTGACGTTAAAGCCCCCGCCCTGGATAAAAAAGAACACGGGCAACTTGGAGTTCCTCGTCGCGTTGCTTGGTGCGTACACGTCAAGGAACAAGCAATCCTCCGCAGTACCACTGCTTGGGGGAGAGGAGTCCGTTGATAAACAGACCGGACCATGCTGTTATCAAGAAAGCCATGTCTCAGCAAGGTTTTCTAGATGGGGAAATACTATTGTTGATCCGACTACGAATCACACGCACCTGGTCAGCTTGTTGGGTGGTTCTATTGCATGGCGGATCTTGCGGAGGTGCGAATCTCAGATCGCCGACTGGCGATGCGGCATACCGCATGCCAAGCCATTGCGTGATACCGTTCGGGGTAGAATAACCGGTGTACTTGTTGCAGACTAAGTCCACGGTAGGGCTGACGGCGATTACGAGGCAAAATAGCTGGCACAGCAGAAGCAAGACAGCCTTTGTCATGGTCATTGGAGCGCCGAAAGCCGCGGAATCCCCTGAGCGGGAACCCGACGATATGTCGCTTGACTTGGGAGGACAAAGCTGTACAGGGGCGGCATTTTTCAACGCAGATATACGGTCCTTCATATACTCACTGAGGCATGGGATATTGTATGGGGTCCAAAGCCAGGCTAATGGCATTCCACGACATCATCTGATAGGATTCCACTTTCCATTCCCCCCGTCTAACCCCGATGTTGTTTGACTTCCCTGTACTGAAGCTGTGTGACCATGCACGCTGACCACATTCCAGTGTCTCGACCGGGCGTTCTCATCTCCCATGGAGACAAACATTGCCAACTGCGCCGCGTGATTGAGACATAAAGAACTCGGGATGGTAATATCTGACCAAAGCCACTAAACGGGTCCATGCCCACGGCACATAGCGAAGGATGCAGAAATTGGAGAATGTTCGGCATAGGTTTGTGGGGGAGCCAACGTCTACTTCGTCTTCTCCATTTTCCACCATGAAAGAACGGTAAAACTTGATTCGACGAGTCATTTGGTGTGGGGAATCCCGGGCGAGATTCACTGAATCTGTGCCCAATCAAGAAGTAATCCTTGTTCCCCTTGCATTGACGACCTGGGTGTCATCAATACGAGTTTCGAGGTTCTTTTCCCTTTGAAATTAAACATTGCCGTGTTGTCAGATGTTGTAAGTTTCAGCATTCATACACCTCTAAAGCAGAGAAAAGGGGGAGATTAATCTACCACCGAAGCCGCGTGGCGTCCGCAAGGGATAATCCGGTTGGTTAAGATTGAAGTCTTTGAGACTACGATATGCGCATGTGATCCTCAAAGGTGTCTGAATGTAGTAGGCTAGTGAATGTTGGTAGGTTCCATGTGTCTCTAATGGGCTCCTTGCCGGCTCGTGGCTTTCTCGTGGCCTTCGCCAGGTCGCATCGCCAAGGCCCTTTTAGTAGTTCTCTCGTTTCGATCTAGAATTGACAGGTACTTGACGCAGAAAAACTAGGTACAGTCCCCTGTCTCCGGTTGTCGGCTGTGTCATCGCTCACGAGCTCATATAATCATCGCAATCAGAATTCTGTGCCTGATCCCACGGCATATCGTAATAAACTATTCTCGCGGCTGACTGCCAAGGCGATATTAATACGGTGGAGGATATAAAAAATAGTGTCTTTTGAGATAACTCAGATACCCGAACTTCAGGCCTATCAAGTTTGCAGCGGTTAATGTTGTACATGCGACAGCCGCAATTGTTTACCGGATGATTGCAGTTTCAAACATTCAGTTATTATAGGTAGGTACATATACTGTAAATTCCGATTATACGAATCAGGCATAGCGCCGGTCTTGCTTAGGCTCGGCTCGGGCCATTGTCGTCCATTTTCAGCCACATGCTCCTTCAGCTCCTCATACCCTTGTAACATAATTATGCAAAGGAAACGGACCTCGAGGGGGGAAACGCCCAGGGTTGAACGTTACGGTTTAAAAAGTGTGGCTGGTGAGAGACAGCAATTTTCAACTGTATCGGGAATCTAAGATAAATTAAGTCTTCCTCTCATCTAACAACATATGGATGCATGTTAGGTTCCTCAAATTGTTCGTGTTAGAGCAGTAGCACAGCTATCCTATTATGACATATCACTCATAATTCTGTTCATTACAAGACTATGTTTGTTTCACTGATCTTATGAGGCGAAGGACAAAAGAGTCTTGCTTACCAATCGAATAGAAACTAAAATGAAACTCCATCTTTCTTCAGGAACTTCCACTCAATTGCCTCTAGCAAAACGTTTGACTCATCATCCAATACGCCGTATATGCTAAGAGAGGCCCACGGGCGGGTTCCCACCCCTTCCATGCTGCGTTAAATATGACAGAAATGGCAACAAGAAGAGTGACAAGAATCCTTTATACTCCCCTTCTTACCACCGTTGTAGGAATGCTTTCATGTCAGAAAAGCCTAACGAGCCGTAAGAGCGTCTGGCCTCATCTCAATTTTTCATAGATTGACTTTGGATACCCTAATAATCTGTAATCATCTACACCATGAGTTCACAGGTGCCGTTTTCGCCAGATGGCTTCACTCGTCCACTGGGAAACCTGGAGAACTTCTTCAAGCTACTCGCCGAGAAAGGTAAACCCTTAAAACGTGAGCACTGGACGGTTCACCTTGCTCTACGCCTTCAAATACCCAGCTCCATCATAGACCCCGTGCCCTATCTTCGGGGGGCGTGGCAGGTTCTACGACTCCAGCATCCCACATTGGGAGCAACACTGGGCCAGGACCCGTCAAGCAACGACCCTACGCAACCAGCACCATCGTATCTAACGGTCCCGCCCCTAGATATCGGCACCTGGACGAACGAGACTTTTACTATCTACGACGAAGTTGCTTCTACTAATCAGCTCTTCTCCAGCCTTCATTCTACGCCTACTGCAACCTGTTCTTGGTTACCAAAATCATCCGAACTACTCATCAGGTCATCGCATTGGCGCACAGATGGCGTAGGGGTGGCGCTGCTCGGCCACGACTTCATGTTGGCTTTATCAGGGAGAATACGGAGCGGACATGACTCTCCACTGGAAGTCCCAACTCCAAGTATTAGAAGACAGCCCTCGGTGCCTCTAAGCCTCGAGCAAGTGGCGAGATCTGTTTCGCGGTTTCCGCGATCGCAAGATGGCGAAGAGCATCCGGATCTGGCAGCCGGCGCAGATGAACTGGTAGGAATATTCCTGCGTGGTGTGCCCAGTATCGGACTTCCGAGTAAGCCCGGCTCCGAAGCGGCAGTTCCGGGTTCCAGTGAGCGGGTCATTACTCGCCTGGATTCTGAGACAACTACGAAGGTGGCGCTCGCGTGTAGGAACAAAGGCTTCAAGGTCACAAGCGCAGTACACGCGGCCATTGTGCGGGTTACCGCCAGTTTTCCACAGCATCCGCTTTCTAAGTCCTACGCAGCATTCGTTCCCGTTGACTTGCGACGCGCAATCGCCCGGACCGCTGCACCTGACGCCGATATTGTCTCAAAGAGTGCCGGTGTGTATTTTTCAGGTCTTCCTGTATGCGTTAGCTCCGCGCTGCCAGGGGATGGAGAAACTCAGAAAGGGTTCGAGGCTATTGCGCGCGAGTTGAATGCTGTTTATGCGCGAGACCTTGACAAATTCTGGACGCCGCCTGGAAGCAGTGGCCAGACAATCAGTCTACTATATCTCGCGGAATCATACGTGCAGCGCACTACGGCACTTTTTAACGCTCCTATACCTGAAGGCCTACCACCCGTGCAGACTCCAGACCTGAGTAGTCTCGGGAAGATGGAGTCTTACCTGCAACGAGAATATAGGATAGATAGAAACTCGAAGGTGGACGTCGTGGATTTCTGGCTGGGAACTGAAATGCTAACTAGAAACGTGCAATTTCATGTTTGGAGCTGGAATGGAGCACTGCACCTAAGCGCTTGTTTCAATACAAGTTTCTACGAGAAAGACTTCGTGACCGGCATTCTTGATAAAGTCATTCACAAGCTATTACTCGGATGTGGTGTCGACGAGTAGGACCGTCTTTGAAGCTGTATGAGAATAAAAGACATATTCAGAACTTCTCGTATAGTACGACCTATCTTATTCTATCTTGACGAAATCCGTAGTCTTCGCTACCTCTCCCCATTCGTCGCATATTTAATCATATTTTTGCACTTGGCCCTGATTCTTCCCCATCCATCGCTCCCTAGTGGGACCCGTAATGGTCCCTCGCTACACTAGTCCCTTTCGCCAAATCAATTATGACTGAAACCGCTTTTTCGGCATCTCCAGGCTCGTTGCCCACCGTACCGCGCGGACAGCGGTATTAAATTGAGCATAATCAGGTACGCGTGGGGGCACATGATTGATATTGCTGAAAGCTCGCGTCCGGAAGTTTCCTGACTCTATGATCAGAACCTTCAGGCCAGGCGCAAACATGGCCAACTCTTGAGATAGGCACATAAAAGCGTTCCTCTGTTCTAAGCCCGGAGTTTCGGTAAAAGAGTTTTCGTGATGTTGAGGGGGCCATGGAAATTTGCGTCGAAGACATATTTAAGCTCTTGGGCACTGATATTCGGTCAGGAAAACATTACTCGCTAACAATCCGAGTTGAGCTGATACTTGCGTGAGTTCTTCTACCGCACCACTGAGGATATATGGAAGTTTAAGGATTCGTCGCCTTGGACGTAGGTCAAGTTCAAATCAACAAGAACAGCCTTAGAGGACCGCGACGGTAGGTATCCTTCTAGCACCCGGAACAAAGGAATATTGGTGATACAGTGAACACATGTCACATCGGAAGAAGTATTGTGTTGGTACAATTGTAGCAGTGTCACCAACATACCTCATTTGTATTGTTAAGATGCAAGAGAGCCAACACACCGTACCCCAAAACACTAGGTTAGCGATAGAAGCTTATCCCTAGATGAAGCCGTACTTGGATGTGATATTACAAACCCCATGGGGAACCTTCATTAGGCACCTACTATGTACGAGTCAACGTTCAAAGCGGGAGCTACCCCGCGATCTGATGCTCATCTGTAAATAACTGGATATCGAGCTAAAGAACCGTTTAATACGTTTTCAATATTTTATGCATAAAGCCTTTATTCAGACTCTTGATTTTATACTAACTCAGGTACAAATTAAAAGCTTCCAGATGTAGGAGGAATGCACTCCGACCCGGTGGAATTGAGGCACATACCTACCTTAGGTAGGTATTTGATTGTATGTTACCCTATCAATTTACAAGAACCAAGATTCACCTCTCCAAGTCTCGATTTGCGAGGTAACCTTAAATTGCCGAGTTGGAGTTCGTACATGCTAAGCCATTGCTACATACAAACAGCTATTACAAGTGTTCCAACTTAAACAATTTGGTGTTTTGGTGTTTCCACTATAAATCATGTTCCGCTAATCAGGTAGGTAGTCGCACATTATCCATATATACTACTACGACGACCTCTATGTTAAATTCAATCTAAACAACTTTTTACTATTCGAATGCTTACTATTGGCTCCTATTAACAGAAGAGAGGAAGATCGTAATATCGTCACTACCGGGGGCGTTTGAGGCGCCGATAGAATTTAGTGTGGCTATTTAGGCGACGGCAGATATCAACGGCCAGTCAGTAATAGTTTTGTATACTATATACATGTTTATACTTATCAAAGCCTACATGCGACCTATTTGTAATGGCAAACCTATTTATATCTAATTTGCATTTACATGTCGAGAATTGTCATCTGCCTCCCTTACATCTAGTTACTATCCAGATATAACATAGTATAACTCTTAGCCGGCGTTAAACAGAACACCACGAGTTGTCTTATGTCAACATTGTTTAACACATACCGTCATTAGATATGCGCCGAAATCAAAGCCACAGATCTCTGCAATATAAGTAACAACAGTTAGACTAATATTTTAACTACGTGATCTAATTGCGATTTCTCATCGGCCCTTGAGTGTATTCACAAACACGTAAAGAGAAAATGCCTTTTAACCCCAGACAAGGAGATAGCTGAGGCATGTTGGGTTTCAAGAGAACTTACACTAGCTATTAGTCAGAGAGCGTTGATAACAGTTGGATTCAAAGTTTAAGCTACACACTTGCAAAACGCTCTAGCATAACATGCTTTCTCATTATATCCGAGCTACGGCGAATACGAACTCCGATATTAAACATAGTAATTTTGAACACTGACACAGGTAAAGGAAGACGCCCCTCACGGTGAGGTTCGACGCCACCTTCTACCTTGTATAGTCCTAATACGGAAACTCATCGTACGTCCATGACACGTCATTGGCAAACATCGAACACGCTAACCAGCGAATTACTGTCAGTATTGACAACAACGTCCTTTGGTACCTATGCTTGGAAATTCGGTTAGAAGCGATGAGTCCCAACCATGAGTTACTCTTTTTCTAGCGCTACCTTGTCATAATTAGAGGATCTCGGGTAACGTCTAGTATAACAGCAAAGCGCCGTCCCCCCACGTATGGATGCCACCTCATATTACATAGCTGAGAGGGGTCATGCTTTCTTAGGTATCGTAGATACTCCTTACTTGTCTCTAAATCGATGCTCCAACTTCTAGATATCGAGTTAACGTTACCTACCATCCTCCAATGTCCCAATATCCCAATATTCGGGCATATCGTACACCGAGGTGGAAAGTATCCATGATATTGATTCCATAATACCTAACACGTCAATTGGTCAAGCTAACAAACCATGATTGCTGTGCTACCCCGAACTCCCTGATAGGAAGCCGGCGTGCGGAGAACCAAGCCATTCCGCGTATAGTAGAAAGCTTATACGACCCTTGTACTACACTCCCTCCTGACTTACTCCTCATTCTCCTCATTACCAAGCCCGGTAGCCGGTAACACACCCTTGCCTTGCCTCTTCCACCTCGCACTTAAACCAAGTAGTAGGGCAGCCCTCACTTGTCGACAAAGAAGTCATTTACAGCGTTGGTATCATAACAATAGATTGAAATGGGAGCGTCAATGGCGGCAACGGAAGAAATCGAACACGGGCCTCCCTTGCCAGGTCCTTCTCAGCCACAAGATGGCGAGGGCGGCAGGGATATCGCAGCCGAGTTTCTAGCCCAGAAGGCTTCCGGCCAACGGATATCCGTCACGCCCGCCGAATCGGCACGGGTCCTGCGCCGCATTGATACAGTCATTTTACCTATCATGCTGACAGTCTACTTCCTCCAGGGACTCGACAAGGCGACTCTTGCATATGCTTCGGTATTCGGGCTCATCCGCGACACGAAGCTGGTTGGCGACCAGTACAGCTGGCTTGGTAGCATTGTCTATCTGGCCCAGCTGGTGATGCAGCCGCCTCTGGCCTGGTTGCTGGTGCGTCTTCCCATTGCCAAGTTCACCAGCGCAATGGTCCTTGGCTGGGGGGTGTCGTTGGCGTGCATGGCGGCTGCGCATAACTTCGGTGGCCTTCTAGCTACACGCTTCTTCTTGGGCGTTTTCGAAGCTAGCGTTGCGCCCAGCTTCGTTGCTATCACGCAGATGTGGTGGAGGAGGCGGGAACAGACGGTCCGAACCAGTTACTGGTAGTAAGTGATATTCACGCTCCTTTACTGGCTCATAGGCTGACAATTATCATGTAGTGCTATGAATGGGATTACCAATATGGTGAGTTTAACCTGATACCTTTATGAATGAAACACTGTAAGCTAAGGGCAGCGAAGTTCGGCAGCTTGATCACGTACGGCCTAGGACACATATCGTCACAGCTGCATTCCTACCAGGTAATTAAGCACTCTTTTCTTACTATTTCCGGCAACAGGGTCGGCTAACCATAGAATGCAGATCATATTCATGTTCTTTGGAGTAATCACCGTTGCATTCAGCTTCGTAATGCTTACCTTCATGCCAGACTCACCGATAGAAGCGAAGTTTCTGAGCGATGAAGACAAGCTGATAGCAGTCGAGCGGCTGCGCATGAATCAGATGGGTGTGATATCGCGAGAGTGGCGGAATGACCACCTCAAGGAGGCCTTACTCGACCCCAAGTCCTGGTTCTGGTTTGCGCTACTGTTCTCCATCAGTATTCCGTCTGGTGGTATCTCAACGTTCGGGCCGTTGATTGTAGAAACGTTCGGTTTTGACCAGTTTCAGACGATCCTCTTTAACATCCCTTTCGGATTCGTACAGCTAGTCGCGACCGTCGGTGGAGCTTTCATAGCCCAGAGGATTAAGATGAAGGGTCCTGTCATTGCCGGTCTCTGTCTACCCCCGATAGCTGGATGCGTGATGCTGATGGTGCTTCCTCGAGATGCTGCTTCCAAGGCACCCCTTCTAGTGGGATACTACCTGATCTCGGTATATCCAGGCATAAGTAAGTCACTACGAGCCACTTTTGACTATGTAACTTACCTACTAATACGTCCCACAAGCTCCGCTCATATACTCGTGGGCATCACAGAATACAGCTGGAGACACGAAGAGAAAATGCACGAACGCGGTGCTCTTCGTCGGTCAGTCAATTGGCAATGTGATTGGTCCGCTGCTATATACGCAAAAGGAAGCCCCAGGCTACTCCAGGGGTCTGCGTTCGAACCTCGCGCTCTACATCGCGATTATCGTACTCACCGGGATCACAACCATGTACCTCAAATATCTGAACGCCAACCATGCCAGGCGACGCGTGGCAATGGGCAAGAGCGCCGTCATTGTGGACACCAGCTTGGACTCTGCGGAGGACGCAGCCGCTGCGGCCGCTGCAGCAGCAGAACAGAAGAAGCAAGAAGAGGCCAATGAGAACGAAATCGGAAATATTAGAAGTGCGGAAGCAGGTGATGTAGTCGGTTCTGGCGAGGGAGTGGAGCGACCCGGTGAGCGGGCTTTTGAGAACCTTACTGACCTTCAGAATGAAGAATTCGTCTTCGTCTACTAAGGTACTACTTCCTCACGACACCTTTGCCATCGAGATAGTACAAGGTGTTATTAAGGACACCTATTGAGATTGAAGTTACGGAGCAATGATTTATTACATAAGGTACCTTTGACGAAAGAGGGCGCTTTCCTTACGATGATGAACGGACTTTCGGGTCAAAATAAAATATGAACTAGAACTTGGTCCTTTGATCCATGCGATAGTAGAACTACTTCACAGACCTGTCATAGCTGAATGTAGATTAAATATTAAGACTTGTTCTTTGGTTTTGTCTAGATATCTGAATCTTCTCTCTCAACGCGGATCGTAAAGGCTCTTCCAAATTTGAGCCTGGCTCGGCAATAATAACTGGCCGGCATCTACTTGCAGTACCCGAGCCGAGACGACAGTCCCGAGCCGGTGAAGAATTAGTTACAAGAAGAATACTCCATAATCGACGCATATTCTATACACTATATTCAGCATTTCGGAACCGCTAAGCAAGGAACCCCCGAGTTGAAACCCGCAGCTCCATGCGTAGTGACGTGATACGCTCGATAGACATAGGGCGGTAATTTCCGAGGACATCTCGGCTCCGACTGGAGACGCTGGTCGAAAGGCTCTGGTAATGAAACTCATTTAGAACTGCCATCCAAAAACCCGGAACGTAAGGCAAAGAGTCGAGGAATCATCGAAATCCATGTTTGCAGCATGATCAAGTGAGGACGACCTATTGGCTAATGAGGGGAGAATGGGGGTTTCGATCTAAATCCTCTAAGAAATACTAGTTAGGTAATGTCAGCAGAGTCTGAAAATTTAGTCAGCTTGCTTTCCACATCACCGTTGATGGACAGCCTCTTCTTTACGTCATAAATCATTCCTCGATTTGTGGTGTTCCCGGTCGTTGACCGGCTCTCCTGAACTTTATGACGGACCCATGGGGTTGGAACCCCAACTATCTAGTGTCTCAAATTGCCCAATCACTATCAAGACATTAGGTAGGTAGTCTGTTAATGGGAAGCGACGTCACCTTTCTCACTCATTCGCTTTCGCTTGCCGTTTCAACTTGATCAAGTTGTTCGATCTACCGATCTCCCCAAGGATGACGCCAGGTCTGGCCGCCGGCCACTAGGATTGTTAGCGTGATTGTGCATCTGCAGATCCAGATCAGCAAATCAAATGATGCTCTTGAAAAGTCTCCGAGCCGTAGTTTGATTAGATGGATTCCGAATGGCTCAAGACAATCTACACCCTGGCCTTGGAATCTGACGAGAAGGTGGGATGAAACAAGTTTGTAGCCACACCAGTCCAAGGGTCTGACGCAAGCCACAACAGGTATGCGTTCATGTGGCGCTTTTCCTCCAGTAAACACGATTCCCCTCGTCTGGACATTACATCACATCGTGCGGCTTGTGCGAGGGCACGATATGGGAAATAGCGTCCTCGAAAATGTATAATAACCTGAAGGCGCTCGACGATCAGGTCATTCTTGGACAAGTCGCCAGATATCCATAAAAACCAAATAAGCAATTCTACGAGAACAGCACAAACAACTTCTCGACTATCGAATCACATCAGTCATATCACACAACACAAGCAAACACAAAACAAACAACTACCACCAACTCCACAATGTCGAACAACCAAAACGGTGGACTCCTCGGCGGACTAGTCGGTGGACTCGACAACGTCCTCACGGGCGGAGAGAAGGCCAACGGCCAAGGCGGTCTTCTCGGAGGCCTCGGCGGTGCCGTCGGTAGCACAACCGAAGGACTCGGCAAGGGCCTGAACTCGACGACTAGGGGAGTTGGAAACGCCGTGGGCCAGACAACTGAGGGTTTGGGTAACACCGTCGGCGGCGTGACGAACTCTGTAGGAAGCACTGTTGGTGGAGTTACCGGTGCCGCTGGTGGTGCTACTCAGAAGAAGGATGATAGCGCGTTTAAGAGCTATGGCATCTGATGATGACGATGAGAGATGTGTGTACGATGAGGCCGGCGTTGATGGAGGCTATGACAATTTCTTGTAATGAATTGGATAATTGGAATTGGTATGACGCACGATGTGCTTTGGTGGATTTCACCGAGTTCGACTGGAGTTAAGTTACATAAAATTGAGTAACATGAAACTAGGAGTTCATCGTGACCATATGTGTGTCGTGACAATGTGCTGTAGGAAATTGTTGTACCTGTGACCCACTGAAGACTACATGTATGTAGGTGACTAGCGGCTATATGGGGATTGCTTACATAATCTATAGGTGGGGGTCTTACAGGTAACATCGATTAGACCCTGCTAATTTACATCACACTCGAAACTACATCAATGATAGCACTTGGGACCTCGGATGCGTCCCAATTGTGCAAGCTACGGAGATGGCAGCTACCGAGGACGAGGATGCGTCGTATGTCGACTATGAGGCCTTCCTCGACCCGAGTTTCAGCCCCTCGTCGTTTGCTAATACCCTCGTCCTCGCAACAAACAATCCAACCGATACTCCGCTAGACCTCTCGACGCCATTATCCAAAGTACTCTTCGACGCCCAAGAAATCGATTCTCACATCGACCTCCTCACTACGCGCTCTGCGATTCCACTTTTAACATACACCAAAGAACAAACTGAGGCGAGCGGGAAAATAATATCAGAGATCGACAATCAAGTTAGAAGCTTGAATGAGAGTTACAAACAGCTAGAGAAAGAGGTGATACAGAAACATGCCGAGGCCGACGAGGTGCGCCAAGTTGCCGCCCGGTTGTGGGAAACTTTGAAACTGGGCAGGTCCGTCGGTCGCTGTCTTCAGTTGGGTCGTCAACTTGAGATTCAGCATGCGGAAATAACTAGCTCGGGGTCTGGTACTACGAGCGGTGGCAGTAAAAAGGAGGATCATAGGGCGTTAGTACGCTGCGCGCACACACTCCTATCGTTACGAGAAATACTAGATAAGAAGGCACCAGGCGAGGAAGGCTACGGGCTTGATAGAGTCAACGCGATTAAGAGCTTGCAAGATACTGTTATAGGGCCAATCGAAAAATCTGTTAGGAGCACTTCGGAGCAGATTATTCGAGAGTTCAATATTGGCTCTGCTTCGGGTACGGCCACCTTTGCGCAAACCGAGGAAGCCAAGGCGCGAATGATATCTGCCGCTGTCACCCTCTACCTCATCTCACCAGTCACTGGTACGAAACCTGAGAAGTGGACTCCTCAGCTCCTCCTCCAAGCACTCGAAGTATATCTGCGCAACGCATTACAGAGCTCTATCGCATCATTAGCGAGATCACTTGCGACATTGCCGTCTCTAGACCGGACTTTGGCCGAAGTGTCAGCGAGATGCCAAAACATAACAGCTTTAGAAGTCATCCTCGCTACAACAAATGCGCCGGCGCACCCCCTACTGCCGGCACATAAGCATAATGCGAATCTTTTACAACCTCTTTTAACATATCTTGAGACAGGCTCGCTGGCGTCTTACTTCTGGAGGACTATGGCAAGTAGCCTGTCAACCCGAGTCCAGGAGATCGTCAACCGTGGAGGTGTTTCGGCCCGCACACTGAAGACGAACCGTAACACCGTCGGAGAAGCTATCAGGGAATGCGTCATCCGGGGCAGTCAGCCCCCGAGTACTATTACGAATACTAAGGGAAAAGGGCCCAAAGGAGATACAGAGAAGAGTGGTGGATGGGATCGCGAAGTCGCGGTTATGGTTGGTAGTGTTGTAGGAAATCTCGGCAGATAAGAGAGAGAGATATCTAATTAAATTTCTCACTAGGTTGAGCCATATATGGGCATACAATTATGGCTCGTAATTCCTACAGGCCGGGCCTATAGAGTGGTGGCTTACTCGAGCCCCTTTTTGAGGTTGAATATAGGCTCAAGGTACGGCCCGCCCAAGGAACGCAAAGACTGCATAAACATTCAATCCATCTAAACGGGAGGGGGATGGTTTCTGGTTAGGCTTGTATTATGCTAACATTAAGCTCTAAAATTGAGTTATATCTTCGTGACGCCCAACTTAGCTATAAGTTTGGAGTAAATGTCAAAGGACACATGATGTCGGGTGCATTCACGGGGGTAACCGGGCCGTGAATGCCCTCATACAGCAATCATGTCTAATCCCTCATTCCGAATTTACGCAGTCTAGCCGACCCAATACTACGTATTCAAGTCAAAGTCAGGTCATATTTATACCTCGTCTAAAATATTTATCGTTCTTAAAATCCAATCCCCCAGCAAAGTGCAACTAGTATCCCACGTGTGGCCAGGCAAGTCACATTCAATGCCCCAGAAACGGTCCGTTTGACCGCAGTCAAGATATAGGCCGGTCTCGAACACAATAAGGCACCCGTTTGTCACAGGGTAGTTAAGACAGCATTGCATATACCCAATCGGTACCGCCAGAGAGTACCGACAGATGTTAGTTCCAAACATCGAATTAGAATAATACCTTAGGTTGATAGAATATGAGAAGATGTGTTACCAATACATCCGATAGCGGGCGCTGAATCGAAGAAATGCATTTTCGTGACGCTATTTGTTGTTGGAGTCATGTCACAGAGATCTGCTAAGCTTGATAGGGGACTTGCAGGCGGCCAATGGAAATCGAATCGATAGGGCTTATGAATACATATACCTAGATTGGAGGTACCATCGTACCTCCAACCCTACAAGTTCCCTACGTCAATGATACCTAACCTTACATACATGACATGAACTTCAATTTCTTTATCTTATGGAGATAGCCGTAAGCCCGTTCGGCCACTAATTCAAATATTTTCGGGTATCAATATCCAAATAATCATCACTATTTTCTCCATAGAAATCTCTCAAATATAAATACCCTCGGTGTTTCCTACTTTCTCTCGAAGCCGCATTTAGGCTGTTTTTTTTGTTAAGGTCTGGTGTTATATCCCTACCTCCAGGTACGTCATTGGTGCAAGGTACGTACTATAGCGGGTCTTGCTTGGCCAATGCTTTTCTATCCCCTTCCATTTCTTCCATGTTCATGATGTCTTTTGAAATCTCTTCCTAGCCTGTCTTTCAGCATGTGCCAGCGTCACAGGCTCACAACTCTTACCCCACCATCCAACATCATCACCACATCCCACACAACGTACATACATCCAACCTACCTTACATTTTACATTACATTACATACATCTACACACTACACGTACATACATACGTACATACATCTACCTCTGTCCATCTGTCCGTAAGAGGTGTATAGAGTTCTAATCATAGGTTGGGGTTTCGATTTACTTACCTTATTGTATCGTGTTTTTATACGTCGTCTCTTTGTTTAATTGAGTACTTACCTCTACCTACATAATTCATTTATAATAAGCGCAAACGCTTATTTGTACCTGATCTACCCCATCTCCAAGCTCCATAAGCTACATACATACATACACATATATGTACATGTAGTACCGCAGTCGGAACGAACCGCTCAAGTTAGTGATCTGCGACGACTGGGACGAGAAAAGGCCGAGATCACTTCAAAGCTGCAAGAGTCCTGCTGTGGATTTGACCGCGTTGAACAAGAACTTTTCATCGTCAGGTAACCCACATTCGTCTAGGAGCAAAACCTCCAGGTTGCATTTTACCATCCTATTCCCCTTCCCCCTTCTATCACGAACCAGGTATCACTTCGCTTCCATATACCCCACTATCATACCTAAGCTCAAATAAACCAATAATCACCCATTATTACCACGACGATGGAGGCCCCGCTATGAGCCTATGCCGTTCTAGCCTTCTCAAATTCTACCTCCCTACCTTACCTTAGCCATATTTGAACTTGCCTATGTCTACCTAACCTCCCTACGTCCTGTCTTTTCTGACCTTTACAGCCCATCGGTGCTGTCTCGAGTAGTCTAGTCGTCAAGCCGCGGCTATCGCCGATACCCTTCTCACCGTTCATCGTTTTTAATTACCAATTGCTACTCTGGCATCCCCTGTGTCTCCTTTTTCTCTGTCACCGCTATATCTTAGTCTTTACCTATACATACCGACATAACGCCGCGATTTGCGAACAATAGAGAATTGTAACTAAAACTGTAATGGCAGAGAATAAGCAGGAAACCGGGACCGACGCTGCCAGTAACGTTATCGTAAAGGAGGCTGAACAGATGTCTCTCTCCCCTCGCGAGTCCGCCCTTGGAAGCGATTCTCAAGAGTCGCCCGATCTGCCACCGCATGAGCGAAAATCCGTTACGAGAGTTCCTGTAACCCCGGGTATCCATTCCTCCACTTATGCGTCTCGTAGCGGCACCGAGTCTAGCAATCTCAAAACCCCGAGTCCGAGCTACTTTACACAAGATCCCGGGAAGAACCATAGCGGTGTCACCAGTGCACCTCCAACGGAATCGCCTTCGGATATATCCTCTCCTACAAATCTAGCAAAAGGTGCCGCCTCGGACCATGAAGTGTTGCGACGGATGAGTGTATCGCTAAAGGGGCGGAGAGAATCTATCTCGGAAATCAGAGCTGCCGCGCCTGATCTAGCCCTCAGCGGTAACATCATTTCTGTTACCTTCACAACCCCTCACGCCCTCAAATACCATAAGAATGGCGAATGGGTCAGTCTAGTCTCGTATACAGAGTCTACCTACTGCAAGAGCTAATGCCGGACAGGAATTGGGTTATCGCCGCGGTCAATCGGCCCTCTTCGACGCCTTCTCCTATTTGTCGTCCGACGAGACTCCCTGGAACCATACCGTAGTTGCGTGGACGGGCGAGATCGAAGCCCCTGTTTCCTCTCCGTCAGCTCCCGAGGCTCTTTCTGACACGACCGCCAATATTCGAGGTCTAAGTCATCTCTCCGCCCCTATACCGATAGACGGGGGAGCACCACCGACACCGCCTGATGTGGATGGGCTGTGGATCCCGAAGGAGCACCAATCGAATCTCGAGCAGCAGCTAGCCCATAATAAGCGCATTAAGATGATCCCTGTTTGGCTCGCCGACGACAACCAGACAAGTGACGAGGGTATAACATTGAGTGACCAAAAGCGATGGAGGCGATATGCTGAACACACAATATACCCCTTATTCCACTACAAGCAACACGAGCCCAACGATGGCCGGTCGGAGCGTATCGAATGGGCCGATTACTTCCGGACCAACTTGAAATTCGCTGATAAAATTATTGAGTTTTACAAGCCAGGCGACATTGTGGTCATCCATGATTATTACCTCTTATTGCTGCCAAGCATGTTACGACAAAGGGCGCCCAACATGTATATCTCGTTCTTCCTTCACTGTCCGTTCCCTAGCAGCGAATTCTTGAGGTGTTTGCCGCGAAGGAAAGAGGTTCTCGAGGGCATGCTCGGGGCCAATCTAGTCGGTTTCCAGTCGTACAGCTACTCGCGTCATTTCGCGAGCTGTTGTACCCGGATTCTTGATTTCCCTTCGGACTCTGTTGGTGTAGATGCTTACGGGTCCCGCGTAGAGGTTGGGGTCTTCCCAATCGGCATCGATGTGGCCAAGGTAGAACAGGTGGCGTGGTCCGAGGAAGTGTCAAATATGTATAACGCTCTAAGGGATCTTTATAAGGACAAGCAAATCATTGTGGGGCGAGATCGATTGGATAGTGTCCGCGGTGTCGCCCAAAAGCTTATGGCCTTTGAAAGATTCTTAGAGCTCTATCCCGATATGAGAGAAAAGGTTGTGCTAATCCAGGTCACTTCGCCAAACACCATCGAGGAAGGAGGTGATGAACCGGAGAACAAGGTCGCGAGCAGAGTCAATGAGCTGGTCATGAGGATTAATGGCACCTATGGCAGTCTGGGATTTTCTCCAGTGCAGCACTATCCTCAGTATTTATCACCGGAAGAATATTTCGCGCTGTTGCGAGCCGCCAACGTTGGTTTAATCACCTCGGTTCGGGATGGCATGAACACGACTAGTTTGGAATACGTCGTGTGCCAGCGAGATACCCACGGTCCGCTAATCCTGTCGGAGTTTAGCGGCACTGCAGGCAGTCTGCGCGATGCGATCCATATAAATCCTTGGGATCTCACCGATGTTGCGCACCAGATTTACAACGCTCTTACCATGTCTGAAGACAAGCGGAAGGCTATGCAAGCGAGTCTCTACCAGCACGTCACCACACAGAACGTTCAAAGTTGGATCGCGAAGTTCCTTCGCAAACTCGTCGCAACGCTGGCGTCAAACAAGAACCAGAATGTCACGCCATTGCTTGACCGCACACTCATGCTGAAGCAGTACCGCCAGGCTAAGAAGCGTCTCTTCATGTTCGACTACGATGGCACGCTTACTCCTATCGTGAGGGATCCTCAGGCGGCTGTTCCATCGGAGCGCGTCATTCAGACGCTGAAGGCGCTGGCAGCGGACCACCGCAATGCTGTGTGGATTATTTCGGGCAGAGATCAGGAGTTCTTACAGCAGCACCTGGGCCACATTTCGGAATTGGGTTTCAGTGCTGAGCACGGAAGTTTCATCAGACATCCTGGCAACGAGACTTGGGAGAACCTGGCGGAGAAGCTGGATATGGGCTGGCAGGCGGACGTGCTTGAAATATTCCAGAAATATACCGATCGTGTACCTGGTAAGCCGTCTCCTATTATACACGACAATAATAAGACGAAAAAGAAAAAAAGGAGACCTATTTGCTAACTTTCATAGGTTCATTCATCGAACGCAAGCGTTGCGCTTTGACTTGGCACTACCGCCAGGCTGATCCCGAACAAGGCTTACATTCATCCCAAGCACTGCACAAGGACCTTGAGGAGACCGTGGTCAAGAAATGGGATGTTGACGTAATGAAGGGCAAGGCTAACCTCGAGGTTCGGCCGACCTTTATCAACAAGGGCGAGATCGCCAAACGTCTGATTAATGACTACAATACCGATATTGCCCACATAGCCAAGTCCAATTCCGCGGGCGAAAAGAGTGAAAACGGCAAACTGGATTTCGTCCTGTGCATGGGTGACGACTTCACCGACGAGGACATGTTCCGAGCTCTGAACGGCCTCAGCGGCACTCAAGTCGAGAGAGACCACGTCTTCACCGTTACTATCGGTGCTAGCACGAAGGTGACCCTGGCTAAGTGGCACATGCTCGAGCCCGAGGACGTCGTCGAGGCTATAGCTCTCCTGGCCGGCGTGGGACTCAGCGGCGAGGCTCACGAGCAACTGAGCCAAGTCAACCTGGCCACCGTCGCCGGACTCGAGGGCCACGTTCCCGAGTGACTCGCCAAATCAAAGTTGTGAATTATATTACGAACAAGGAGAGCATATAGACAAGCGTGGCGCTAGGTGGTTATCAGGGCTCGGGGCTAACTAAACTAAACTAAACTAACTAGAGGGGATTCCATTTGTGCATACCTACGCATACGAAACCAACCGTGATCCGTCCACGCCCCGCACAGACAAGATTCATTCATAAAAACGCGCATTGCGGATCCTCCGCCCGCGCGTCCCGTACGGCGCGGCACGGCACGGCATGGTACGGCATGGGCATAGGCATGATCCCTTTTTTAAGATTAGAGAGACAGCAATAAATACCTCGCTGCTTGGTGCTTTGGGGTAGAAGAGATACATATATGTAGACAACTTAGTTCAATGTGGGGCCGGAAATGCGCCGTCGATTAGCAGGAGACGGGATAAACCCTTCGTGTCTTGTCTGCCTGTCTGTTTGTCTGCTTGCTTGCTTGCTGGCTGGGTATATACATAGACGCGGCACTTAAACTAGGTAGTTATTAACAGCTGTTTCGGCATTCGGGCCTTGAAAAACGTCCTTTTTGTCCGGCCCCGGCCCCCCGTGAGTTTAGGAGTAGGTGTATGCAAGGTACGGATTTCTTCTTCTCTTTTGCTTCTTCCCGTCTTATTCTTCAGCGGGACTTAAAAGGTGGGTTGCGGCGCGGCGCGGTGCAGGATAATCGCCGATGCTACCGTTCGGAGGAGGGGGTGCCAGGTAGATTTGTCATAGAGATATCTGATGGGGTTCCTATAAATAAGGTATGATAGGTGATTGTGTAGGAGGTATGCATGCATGCATGCATGCATTTACGGATGATGTACGGATGGCGTATGTATGGACGTATGTATGGACGTATGTATGGATGCACGCATGTAGGTAAGGTAAGGTATAGATAGAGGTGTGTCAATTGGTGCCGAGGCTTACGATGGGAAAGGTAGGTAGGTATAATAGAGAGTAATAAGATATTAAGATATTAAGACGGTTTTGTGTAACGCGCGCTTGCGCTTGTGATGGATGGCAAAAAAAAAAAAAAAAAAAAAAAAAACCTCGTATATAGAAATAGGGTCGGCGATGGGAACGCGGGTGGGGGCTCGTTTCATGTTTGTAATACCCTGACTGACAGCGGCAACGTGGGTTGCTATACTCCGCGTGCTATAGCGCGTCTCAGGTGGGAGGTCATTTGGGGGTTTAGCTGTCAGTACGGTAGGTCAGGCTAGCTAGGTAGCTAGATAGATGCGTAAGGTTGGCGCGTTACTTCAACACGAGGTATGGTGCCTCTGTGTCAGGTTGCGGTGCCGACTTGGCGTCAGGTACGTAAGCCCGGAGAATAAGATGAGAAGTAACAGACGGGCCCGAACAACTGGGATAAGAATAGCTGCGTACCTAGATGTACTAGGTAGGTATGTGGCGTGTAGAGCATGGCGGTATGTTGGTACATATGTAGATCGCGATTAGAGACTGGACGAGGCGTTGGTTGGGGTTGGAGTTGGGGCTGGGGCTTAGCTAAGGTGAGTTTGCCAGGGGATAAAGTAGCCCATGGACCTAAATACAAATGCATCTAGAGACCTACATGTAGGTAAGTCGAAAGATGCTATATCATGGTTACGTTACCATTTCTTTCAGGAAGGTGTTTTGCAGTTTGCAGTGTGCAGATTGCGGGTTACAAGCATGCACAGGACTTTGGAAGCGAGATGTAGGTAGGTATGTCGTATCGTGCTTGGCCCTCGAAAGGGGCTGAGGAATAAGGTGATTAGTAACCATTATAAATATTTCGAGAATGTTTCAGGAGTCCCGGGACACTATGGGGATGCAGTGTTTCATGGAGTATAGTGGTATAGCGTGGCATCTACGGTAGGTAAGTCGGGCTGGATTTTTGGTCGGCGGCGGGGCCTTGAACAAGCTACTTCGCCGCATGTGTACTGAAAAGGGTAAACCGAGGCCGTCTTCTATTCCAATTCGGGCACTCTACTGGCCTTTTAAGACTGATCCTCCTCCTAAATTATAAACTTGCAGAACATCAAACCCCCATAGCTCACCTGGTAGGATCTACCTATACTTGTATGGGGTGTATAGTAGGGTATATATAGGTAGGTACCTTTCCTTGTAGGCATCAATAAGACTCAAAATTCAATCATACATACGGTACGTTAGGCATTCTTACGGGCGCTAAAATGACAAGTAATAATCATATCTCTTATGTGCATCGTCTGAACCGTCCATCTATAGGATAAAGTGCCTTGCAGCGAGGCGAGGCTTGGTTTCAAGCAGTGGCAAGCGTCGCAATGGATTTCACATATATTGCTAGCCATCTTATACCGTGCAAGGTAGCGGTCTTCGGTGCCGAGATAGGTTGCAAATTGCCAATATGCTGCATGCTGAACCAAAGACAGAATCTCTATGGACTGATAAACATTATGATGAAGAGGTGTAGCGCAGAATAATAGCACCATGCGCCTCTTGCTAGGTTGATCTCTTGTTGATTTATAATAATGGCATTTAGCAAGAACAGTATACATCGGATAAGAATCACCCAATAAGAAATGCCCAATTTATAGGCTTACTTTAGGATTTCCGAGTCCCCACGGAGTCGGTACCGACGAAGCCTGGGAATTTAGCGATTTGACGTGATAGCTAATACACCTTATCGCATCGGGAAGAGAGATATACTTCTGCGTTTCTCATGCCGTATATCACCTTAGGCTTGATTAAGGGATGCTTGCTGATCAATATCGCCAATACAAGTATATACCTGCTTTATTATAGATACGTACCTAGGTAGGTAGCTATCAATTTCTGGGAAACTTGCATACATGTAGTTCCCAACCTATGTGACGACTAAACATCTGTGTTACACCAATGCTGTGGCAACTATCGTGCTTTAGCGAAAAAAGTCGCGCATTGCATGCACAAGACCATGGTCGAAAAGTTAGGGCTGCAGTTTAATATATAATGGAATGTTTCCATCTCTAGTTATAAGTCCTAATTTAATCTAATGATTTAGGCATCTCTCATCAGGGCCATACACTCTGTCAATTTCACTCACTTGAGTCACAGAGTCATCATCACCCCAATTTGGACTTTAGGCCTCATATGTGACCTCTGGATTCTAGGCACCACCCATATTTTAAACTTCTTAGTAGACTCGCAATCACTTTCCCTCATATATGGGGCGGTTCTCCAGAGATTCCTTGCCGGCGGGTGACGTGAGCGGGAAATTCCAAATGTGGATATTAATAGTACGCTCTGATGTCTAGCGCCTTACGTTCTCAGACTGTCTAGGTACATAGAAGCCATGGTTTCGTTGATATGTAGGTGCCTAGTGAGCCTTGCGACAATATTAAGGGGGAGGGGATCGCGTCTTCGTCTATTCTAGTATGGTAGCCTAGAGGTAGGTAGGCACAAAATGAGAAATGGACGCAATCCGTCGTTGCGAAATAATGACCAGATCATCAATCCTGAAAAATAAGTAGGACTCTGGATTTATTCTTGTATACCTATATCTTATCTACACATGATAGCGAGGCGTAGCAAGGTTTCCCCATGCCGGTTTGCTATTAATAATAGCCGTTGAGCCTCATGCACTTATCAATACTACGTGTCGTAAAGTCTTCCATGTAAGGTTACGTACAGGCCGTTTATTCTGGAAGGGTGCAAAGTAAGCCGCACACACACGGCACAGGGGGGGTGCTGAATATGGTATCGTCGAGGGGTGAGATCTCAAGCGAGGTGTGTGCCATTTTATCATTGTGGCGTTAACGTGCAGTATCAACCTTGTTACGCCATTGAAGTACCCTACATATGCACGTGAGGAGCATTCGGATGATAAATTCATTCGGATTGGATGTGCTTACGGACAGCAAGCGGAGAAAAGAGAATGTTTGCCGGTAGGAATCATCTGAAATAGATAATAGAACGTGTCGGGAATGCCTAGCGTAGATCGGCGATGTGGATCAATGTGGACTTCTCTGAACTTCAAAAGGAGAGGCCGGGGAAATGGATGGGGCCGGTGGCAAGTGGGTATCGGGGTAGGTTGAGGAAAGCCCCCCGCGGAGAAGCTTCCCATGTTCGGCATCGGTGAAGAAACCCGAAACTTGGGGCAAGTGCGGGAGGAATTAGAGCAAGTCTCTAGTACCTAGTCAGTGCTTCTTTCTCTCGAGGCAAGAACGCGGCGCTGATGGGGGAGAAGGGGGGGAGAAAAGGGGGGGAGAAAAGGGGGGGAGAAAAGGGGCGTAGAGGCAGTGCCGCGTCTTATTTTATCCTGGAATCTCCTTCGAAGGAATCTTTAGCAATCGGACATATGCAATGTTTGACCGCGGCGTAGTTCGGCACTACAAATCCGTTATCTCTCGTAGTAAGCTTGTGGGTAAACATGTTGGTTGGTGATCTATGAGGTAGTAATGAACTGGTCGTCTCGCTTGATACTTACCGGGTTGAATGAGAGAGAGCAATTCGACACGAGCCTGAACCGGACTATCTCCATCCCTGTAAGTGCTTGCGGGAATTTGCAGGGTCAACACGTGGCTTAGTAGGGATTAAGAGCCAGGCTCCCCTGAAACCTTTTTCGAACTTGCAATAGGACTCAACCATGGTAATGCAAGACGTCGGTGTCGAACGAGTACATATCTTCTAAGTTCTTATGACGAAGGTGTCAGTCTATCATATAAGGCATCCTAGGTAGATCAAATTGTAGTTGATACCAGGCACTGTGTACAATTGATCTGCCATCACCGTACATACATACCTACATGCATGTAATGTACCTGACATGGAAAATTACGAATCACAATACGCCTATGTAAGGCTAGGTGAGAACCGTACTCGTGTCTGTCTCAGGTGTAATTGATGACAGCATGGGTGATCATCACTTGAAAATACTTCAAAGCTCAAAAGCTAAGCGCCGACACCTAAAGTGCCAGGCAGCCTGAGCCGTAACACCTTCTAGAAAGAGTCAGGCTCCTTGCTATAGGGTTTCACCTTTGCTGCGCACGACGCACACCTGGGATGGAATGCCAAGAGCATGTGTTTCCTAGGTGATGCCTCCATAGAGCTGGACATCCGAAAGAGGCGTTGAAGGAAACACTAGCGCAACGATCATTCTAAAACGAGCCCCCGTCGCTCCCTGGGGTTCCATACGCAACATGGCCTCCACGTGCTAATCCTGGCTGTGGTACATGCATAAAAAAACGTGCCGTAGTGTACATGGAGGGGTCGTCATTTGTCACATCTCAACCTATAAGGTGTCCAGGATCGTGACGCGTCTATTCATTCGTCGGGAATTGAAGATTGCACCCATTGCAATTGACAAAGTGGGATCATTTCAAGGGAACCTGGCTCTTCGGTCCTCGTGTTGCTCATTGCATTTTGCTAATGACGCATGGCCAAACCCCTGCATCTTGACCGTTTCGGCATATACCATCTAGTGGATGAAAAGAATCGAGGTTGATTGGAATCTGCAAAAACCACTCGATTTGGAACTCTTAGCGGTGTAATAATGATGGGAACAATAAGCTTGTTCCTCGAGGGATGCGGGCGGCAGGATTGACCGAGAAATGCGACATCGATTTCTTACCTACCTAGGTATCAATCGGAATGACAGTAACCGAAATCATACCCAGGTAATTAAGAGGTGGTAACATCAATGGCCCTCCATGTGAAGACTGTCAGAAGAAGCGTATCCATTGCTACCTAAAAGAGACTGAGCCGCACGGCGCGTTCTAGAGCGTTAAGTCCGGCACGGCACATTTATTCTAGTAATGGCGCAATACATGACCCATGGGGAAGTATTTTGATGGGCCAATTCGCTAGCCTGCTTGATGTCGTAGTTACAATGCACCGGTCTCTCCGATTGATCGGCGCGGAAATGTCAAAAATCGCCAAGTCGGACATAAGCCACAGCCCCCTGAAAGGTGTACATCGTGGTTCGTGATCTAGGCAGATTCAAATCTACCTTCTTGCCGCACGTGGGAGACAAGGTGTCCAGCCAGGGCCTTGTTGTGGGGATTTAGCGAATGTGGTATGATATGAGGCAGTGCCATATGCTTTCCCCTTTGAAGTGGGTATCACTCGGGCTGTGCGATATTACCAATTGCGCCATATTACAACCAAAAAGAAATAAGATATGGTTGTATTGATCTACCCCAAGAGCTACCTAGATAGCTACTTACCTACCTAAGGTAAGAACTTAGACATTGTAATAGCACAGTGTTATCGTTGAAAGTAAATAAATAATCATACATTAAAGAGATCTAGACGAGCGAAGCTCAATGCCTTAGGCCTATACATGTGTTCAAAAAAAGTGTTGCAATTAATTAGGTAAAGACGAAATCGTGGAAAGCCACTTCGTACACAACTAACTCCATCATCTTCTATCCCAAAGTGGAAAGTAAATAGGAAATAGTAGTACAACAGAGGCCAGCTCCTGATACACCGAGACAAGATTGAATGGAAATCTAATAGAAGTCCTATCCTATGCAGGATCGTCGCCGCATGTCTATACCGCCCAAGCAGTATAATAGAAATTCCGTCTCTTATTAGGGTAATTTCAGGACCGATTCCATCGTGCGTCTCTCAATTAAACGCGTTTGAACGTAATAGTCGTTAGATCGTAACCGTGATAACATCGAAGCTATTGTCCGTTGTTTGTGCTCGAATTGCTCATTCGGGTCGTGAAGTTGGCAAGCTCTGTAGCCATGGCCGCTTTATGGTCGAATGATGCTCCGCTTACGAGTCTGTCGATAAAGTTGGCTTCATTCGGCTGTGTCGCCGAAAACAGGCGCTGGTTGTACACCTCTTGGTCTTCAGCAGCCGAGGAGTGTCTGTTGAACATGAAATTAGTGAATAGTTTGATAAAGTTGATCTACCGAAAACAACTGACGGGTTGGATTGGCAGCTGCCAAGGTTTTGTCCGGTAGACGAGGTTCCGTTAGGCATGATGAATTTGTGGACTGGTGCGATGTTTTGACGAAGTCTTGAAGATGATAGAGTGTGGGTCTGATTCTAGATGCAGAGATGACAGGAAGTCAAGGACGAGAAGAGGTAGACGATAAGTAGGATGATCCTTGAGGACGCAATAGTATGTCTCGAAAGAAACTGAAGGTTGAGAAGATTGAAGTAAGTGTTTTTGATACCACAAAACTGAGCGGGTCAGAACTATCGAGCTAGGTGGCAGAGGGTCATATTTATAAGATATGGACTCAAGTGAGAATACACCAAACTTCTGACACAGCTTGCTGTCCCCAGGAGGCTAGCCGCAGAAATCGTTAACGATTAACTGAGGGACGCGTAACTGCGACCCCATGCATATCCATGGCGATCTACCGGCTCGTTGGGGGGGGATGTTGGGCGTTCCAGTGAACGCGGACCGGGTTAGGAGGTTCGTAGAGAAAGCGAATTGGTCATGTTGCCATGCCCATATCGAGCCTAATGAGGGAAGGACCCGGGATTCAGAAATAATCGTACCGAGGAATAGTCAGCTGAGACCAATATTCTTGGGGGTGAATTGAGATGTCGATTGAGTAGACGTCGTTATCAGGGGACCGGGTACGTCTAAGAGGAGCGATATGCATATCCCATATTCGGTTCAGTTATAATTGCCCATGATATAGTACACCAACACCAAGCTAAGAACAATTTGGCGGTATGTGCAGCTATCCCACGCGTAATACGGGGTGTCTCTTTAGATGAGCAGGCTAGGTACATGGTCTGTAAGTATTTGGGGCTAAAAGTGTATAAGATTAGCTAAGGTCACAAGAGCCGTGTAGTGTGCAAGGTCTTACGTTCGAAAAAAAAAAAAAAAGGAAAAGCAGGAAGGATGGTTCGCCAAGGCGATCACCTCTCAGCCTTATCCAGGAACCGCTGCGTGTGGTTCCAGTCTCAGCGAAGTCCTAAAGTACCGAAGTATTCAATGCAATACATGTAGGTTATGTAGGTCCTTATAGGTATGGTGACTACTACATTATGTGAGAGACTTATCAACATAAGTGCTTTGTCACTTGGATAATCCACTATGACATACCGTATGTATTGAACCGGTCTTGTTGCGGCAGCCTATAAACGGCTTCGGGGTAAGAGGGGGGGAAAAAAGTTCCCAGCTGCCGGCCCGTATGTGGTTAATTTCGGTTTGCCGGCTCAAAAATAGTAATCCTGAAACAATGGTCTGGATTGTTGTTCACCACGAAGGCGAGATATGTGTGAACTACGCCGGCTGAGAAGATACGGCTGTGGGCAAATAATTCATACCTCCGACTGAAACCCATGCAACCCTTTTGAAACTTGATAATTAAGCCCAAGGAAGAATTTTGGGGGTTTTCCAAGCCCATTGTGGTTCCGAATCCCAGGTTGCATCGGGGGTCGCTAAGAATTTGGAGTGGTGGTCAGCATACTAATAGCCCAGCTTATTAAACCTGCAGGTACATACATGAGTAGATCCCTGCATTACTCTCGCTTCTCAAATTGTGCAATTCGACACTACGAATTCTGCTTCGTACATATCAAGATTAGTTTGCCACAGCGAAGACGTTGTCATCCTAAGATTTCTGTATTAGCTATGCCACATGACTTAAAATTTGGTCCGGCTCCACCTATGTGCAGTTGTTCGAGGTTTATGAAATGAGATGTAATTTATGTTGGGTGCCTTGATCATAATACCTGGCTGGTGACTTCTTTTGGACGCCCGGCTAGTATGCTGGCTTCAAGGGAAACGAGAAAAGGCGGGCAATACCTTGCAGAGCTTCATTTTACTATATTCAGGTTACCGCATACAGTCTTGGTGATCAGGGCTGCGGAAGCCGGAACTCGTCATTCTTCTTCACCGCCAAGAACGCCAGGCTCCAGAGTTGTCGGATATCGCTCTCTGTCATAGGAGTTAGTCGGTTGCCTCAGATTTTTCAATAGTTTTTCACGAACCAACTGGGCTTTGCCCTTCCGGAGGCGGTAAAGCACCTAAAGGTGTGTATTGAAAGTTGCCATCCCTATAGACCCAACTCCAAACTTCGCTGCTCAGGTGCTCACGATTGCCGTCAATCAGGTCCCATAAGTGATTATACGCTTCGAGAACACGTTCGTGCAACACGGAGTCCGTACAATAGGCAAGCTGTTCGCGTTCGCATCGTTCAAGCTGCCTTTCCAATCCTGCTGCCATCATCGCGAGTTGCCAACTCCAAACCACTGTGCCGTGATATGCGCTTTCAGTGAATTCCTTTACGTCAACCGACTCCTCTCCGTACGCCGGGTTCGCTACTACTAGACCAACAGCCGTGGAAAGGCCAAGCGGGAACGGACGCAGGATGTTGTCTGCTGCCTGAGAAAGAAAAGTAGAGAGCTGGGTTTGGTTCGTAGCGTTGAGAAGGAAAAGCCGGAAGCAGTCATCAGTGTTCATCACCTTCACGATGGGTTCCTGATCCTTGCCGTCGAGGGCAAGACCATGAAACACGACCGGTGAGTTCAACTCTGATGTGTCGACCTTTCCAGGAAATTCTGTCACGTCGACATAGTTCTCAACGAGGCCGCGGGATTTCTCTACTGTGATATTAACTTGGAAGAAAGAAAGAGTATTGTCTTCCCAGAAAGTGGCACGCTTGCTGGCGACCTTATCCCAGTCTGGGTAGGATGGGAAGAAACCCTTGCCTGATAATGATGCGATCGACTTGAGAGCTGCGGGAACCAAGGCCGTGTTCACGTCGTATGGTATACGACCTCCGCCTAATCCATTACCACTGTCACGCCACTGCCCTACCGCCTGACCTTTATTAAGATGGATGAGGTTCTCTTTGACAGGAGATTGCTCGAAGTCCGCGGTAAGCTTCATGATCTTTTCCGCAGTAGCTAAAGTAAGGTTTCCATAAGTAAATCCGCGGTTGGCGGAGAGGACGGATGCATTCCTAGCAAAGAAAAGGTCACGTCGAGACGACCCGATTGCGGAATTGACGAAATACTCATTGATCGCAATCAACAGAAAGAAGTCGGTGTCGATCATCTTATAGTCGCATAAGGGATCTGCGCTGTCGATCCCCTGCTGTTTATTCAGGTATGATGCGTAATCGCCAATGGTCTCTTCATGACAGACAGTACCATCACTTGGATTAATACGTTCAATCGCAGCTCCAAGTATAGCCTCGATTGCTCCCCCATCGCCTTCACTTAGGATAGGCCGCAGGAGAAGCAGCGAGATCAGACTGTCGCGCCCGAAATAGGTAAGAAACCTCCAAGCTCCAGCAAGTATCTTCGAGCTGTACGAGAGGAACGAAAGCGACTCTACGTCTTCTTTGTTTTGTGAAATGATAGATTGGGATGTAGGGTTAATTACTTCCATGACACCGAGTTGGTCAAGTTGTGGATAGTTGGTCCAGGCATTGAAGGTGTAAGCCCCGCTCGTGAGATGAGGCTTGCCGTCTTGAATAGAGATTGTCGTCCCGTTAGAACTGTGTATCGTCAAGTATGTCTCCGTCGTTTTATCGAGCCATTGCCGATTGAGCTGGATACCCCCATCAGGTAATTGACGGACCTCGATTGCATCTTGAATATTAGGGGAAAGGGTACTCGGCCCTTCGATAAACTCTCGAATTGTCCTAATGCTTCCTAGAATCGTCAAGTCAAGAGTTGCTGACGAGTTAAGAGACAAGGCACCAGTCACACCTCCGATGAGCGGACTTAACGTGCGATTCGTGCCAGTAATATTACGAAGCCCTATCCCGAGGGTCCCGTTGACGCCGTTTTCTGGCGAGAAATACGCCACAATGCCACTGTTTCCAGCTGGCCAAGCAATCTAGGACACGTCAGCCTCATAACGGTCATATGGTATGAAAGTGAGCGATAGACTTATTGTCTTACAAGAAGTCTAGGACCAATGATCTTGAGATCGCTATCAGCTAGAGGGCTTGTTACAACGACTTGGCTTGCGCTACTACAGTCGGATATGAAGTAATTCTCGTACGGAGGATCGCTCAAGTGGAGGTAATTAGGTGTGCATGCCTCTCTGCCCGCATCTTTGGACGGTGGCTTGTCGCCCAAGTTGGGAATCTGGACCCCAACCAGTTTCCCACCATCACAACTTCACATTGTTTAGCTAGTGAACTGAAGATGACGCGAAAAGTACATAAACCTACGAGAACTCCTCAGGTAGATAGCAATCGCTACCGCATCGTAACGTACGCTTTTTGTTGACGACTGGACAGAGGAAATTGCCGCTGTAGCATGTATGCTTGGATACTTAGATGAGGTCTCAAAATGGTGAGGTGGTACAGACTTACATCATTGATAGAGTACCTTGAGTTACCACACGGCAATAAGCCATCGTTAACCGAGACGGAAGTACCGGAGCGTCGACGAGGTAATAGTATTGCAAGCAATAACCCTGCTAATATGGCAACGAAAATGGCGAACTGGCATGATCTATTCCGCCTGGAGCCGCCGTAATGATAACTCTTTACTGGTATCCCCGTTTGTCGATGGTCTGAGTTCGAATCTGTGTCGATGCTCTCAAGCGGAATGCTCAGTGGATCATCTTCTAACAGTGCTCGATCATCATCGCGTGCCTGTTGATTATTGGTAACCCGTCGGGAGACGGGGCTAACGAAAGGCAACCTCATCAGTCCAGGAGGTTGCTTTTATAGATACCTTATGTGCTTAGGTTCAAACTCCAGGAGCGTTGCTGATGGTCATGGCAGCTTTATCCAGCATGTAATAGATGGCGCGTCATTAGAGAGCTCATATGTCAGCAATAGAAGCGAGTGATATTTGATGATGAATCAGTTAAGCGATGTTTAGTAAGAATGAAACCGCGAAATATGCTAATGGATTGCTGAAAACTTAATGGAACCTTAACGCGTCGAAACCCAAATTACGGAATGCTTTGACCCTAAAATTCGGGTCGGGTCCACTAAAAATGAACCGCTCCGGATCCGACTTTCAGGGGCTACAGGGGTTGCCACGTGCCTGTAACCTTACTAGTAGATACCTATCTTATTCGATGTTAATATCCTCGAAATACGACTTTATTGCAGGCTTTATGGGATGATACTACAGAGTCATTTTGCTGCTTTTAGTACTCTAATTGACCTGTACGTTGTCTCTATCAAATGTCTATCAACCATGATACAATTTACTCCAGAAAGGGTGATGAAATGGTTGGTTAAGACATAGTCGAGTTTGTAAATTGATCCAAAGCTTCACCCGCGAGCATTAGCACCCACCGCCTCCCTCAACCTTGCCAGTCGTCCATCAACCCAAGCCTTCTGCCACGCCTCGACCTTACCACCGAGAATAACGCAAGTCGTAGGCTCTAGCAATATGACTCCACGGGCGACCTTTGTGCCCCTTTTTAACATCATCTTCTCCCCGATATTTAGCGTACCAACACCAATCCTTTCTACGCGCTTCAGTTCCAGCCCGTATATCTTCTGGCCTTTACAATCCTGAAGCACGAGGCGATGGGTTGCGTTCAATGAAGTGGCGGCCGCGGCAGCAATCTGAGCATTAGTCGCGGCGTTCCTGCCTGTAGCCGACTGCGTTGCAGCGGGCACGCTCTCGCCAACCCGGCCGTCATCGTCATCCTCGTTGTGCGTGGGTAGACGGATGATCTCCCGACCTCTGGTCCGCTCACCCCGCATGATGGACTCGAGCTCCTCGACCTGACCCCACTTGCTTTGAGAGAGGTTGTCGATATCTAGAACCTGGACAGGGACATCACGATCCAGCTTGGTCTCCTGCACCTCCGGGTTGCCTAGATTAGGCGGCAGTGATGGCTTCGGGAGGTCGAAAAGGGCTGGATTTGTTAAATCGGCCGCTAGTAGTCGTGTCTTTACGGTAGCCACTAATGCAGGTAGAGGTGGCAGAGGATTCCTGTTGGGCATGGCACTCTGGATCCAAGCTATAGATGGGGCTGGTAGACCCTGGCTCTGTAGGTTGGCCCGGATCTGTGCAGCGATGTCTGCACTCATGATGAAAGCTGCCTGGTGAATCAGTCCATATGAACTGTCATTTTTTGTTATAACAACATTTCTTGGGAGTAAATTAACCCTAATAGTAATTCACAATAGAAAACAGCCGAGTCTCTATAATGACTTGCTAGGACAAGCTCGAAGTGGACCAGCTTCTTGGGTCCATATTAGCGGGGCAATGGATACCTAGCATCCTAGCTCCCGCCACAGTTGTTCCATTACGTCTGGAGTGGCTTTGCGCGCTATGGTCGCCGGGAGATCTGCAACTAACCTCACTAACAGTCGTCTGGCCTAAGCTTTAAATCTGTAATCTGTAAACTTTCAACATCGTCGCGCGAACCCTTATGTCCAGGAACTGATATATATCCCGCCCGTGCGCATTTCACTAGCTTACCTTTAAGTGCTACTAAGAGTTTATATACTTTACGATAAAATGTCTACAATTGCCTCCCCCCGCGACCCCCCGCGGCGCATGAACTCGCATGCAGGCGGCATAACGCCAACCTCATCTACACGCCCAAGCCTCGACGTCTCGCGCTCCCCCATCGGCTCGCCGAACCCAAATAGCAGCAGTCCTAACCCGAATTCGAATACCCAAACAAACCTCAACCCTGCTGCAACGAAACGCAACCGCGCCGCCCTGCGCGAGTACTACAACCTGAAGAAGCAACCGGCACCTACGGTCGAGGTAACAGATCCATTCGGAGAGACGTCGGGCAGCGGGCATGAGCACTACTCTGAGGTCCCACCTAGCGAGATGGATAAGGAGACCTTCGATGCTGATGCTTTTGTCAAGAAAGCCCTCGCTGAAAACGGCATGGAGGAGCTGCTGCGACTGTACACGCGGGTTCTGAGCGAGACGAGGGCACTGGACGCCGAGAAGAAGGCTCTTGTCTATGATAATTACAGCAAGTTGATTACGGCTACAGAGACTATACGGAAGGTTGGTAATAGCTATCACTTTTCTCCAACCTGAGGATTGGATATGTATAAATCATGGGAAAACTATGATACTAACAGATGTGAAGATGCGAGCGAATATGGACCCATTGAACCCAATGGCTTCCACACTCGACCCAGCAATTGCCCATATATACTCACAAGCATCAGCAATACGGGATTCGCTACGGAAGTCGGTCCCACCACCCGACGCAGCAAGGGCCGAAGCGGAGGAGGCACGCCGAAGGAGAGCACGGACAAAACAGCTGGCCATTGAGGTCTTAGATGCCCCGGATAAAATACGAGCACTGGTTAGCGAAGGGCGGCTAGAGGATGCTAGACAGGCGTGGATAATGCCTCGAAAATTATTACTGGTCTGGAAGGAACAGGGCGTCGGCGGTGTAGATGTGGACGCTTGCATAGAAGATGGTGATGCGGCTCTTAAAGGTGAACCAAGTAAAGGCAACTGGCGGGATTTAAGTACAAAAGATTCGTGATTCCTGGGTATCTACCTCATTCGATAACGTCCTACCCGAAACGACCACCGATCTACATCACCGACTTCTGGCTCTTTAACCAGCTGAGTCAAAGCTGAAGGGCGAAAGAATTTGCCATGCCAATTCCAGTCCGATCACGCCAACCGACCTCAGCAGGAACCCTTAAAGGCCCCTAACGTCAATCACCTCGTAAGGGTCACGATCCGCCTTGCTGACAATCACGCGAGTATCCCCATACGCGGTAGTTTCCAGTTCGACTTCCAGCATGGGTTTTAATCTGGTTTCTAGATACTTCCGCTCTGAGTTGCTGTGGAAGACAGTGACGACGATCTGACCGAGCTGGGTGTGTCGGAGTGCATAATGATGCGCCATCTCACCCGTCACCAGGACCTGGGCATCAGTATCTTTGAGAACATCTGCCCCTGAACCCGCACAGACGGCCACCTTCGAGATTTCCTGTGTCTTAGTAAGGTCTTTCAATGTGGGTGGTATAGCGACCATCATGTATCGCAGGTCGCCTATTCCTGCAGACAGTCGCTTCAGAAGAGTCTGCAAATTGACAGGTCGGGCTAGCTCAACTGTTCGTCCATATCCAGTGTATTGCTGTCCTTCAGGTAACGAACGGGAAATGGGCTGGACGACTGTGCGATTCGCCTGATGTTCTCCGTCTAATAGGATGTCGCAAAGCCAGTCATTCAACCCTCCACTTGCTGCATCCATAGCTGTGTGAGGACAATAAACTGAAATCCTCTCCGCGGCTAGGCGTAGCAATAGCGTTTGCATAGGGTCTTTGGTGGTAATGGATTTTAGGGGTCTGAAGATGACGGGGTCTATAATTTGTCAGTTAGTACAATTATAGCTTTGCTTTGCTTTGCTTATTGTGTAGTCCATACGGTAGCAAACAATCATCCTAGCCCCTTCCCGTAGAGCTTCATCCACGACGGCAGATGTGAGGTCATTGGTGAGTAAGACTGTGCCACTAGTCTCATTTTCACCATTCGGTGATGGAGCCTGTCCGAGAAGCACTGTCTCGCCGTCAGTCTTATATGAAAATGGAGTAAATTATATAGAGTGGTCTTACGTCCTGTATTATCCCATGCACTATCTGCTAACTCTTCAGGAAAGCTATCAGTCGCATTAGTACAAAATGAATCTAGGCTAATAATGAGAAATTAATGAGGAATGGAGAAGCTACTCACAGCGTCCTCATTGCAGCAACCACCGCATCTGTAAGATTGGCAGCGGGAGTTACTGCCATAGTTTTGGATGTGCTATAGCTACGCTCCTGTCGTGTGATGGTATAACACGCCCTCAAATTCCGAGTTCGATCTTGTAAAATCCTATTATTTTCACTCGCCCTAGTGAAAATGGAGATCGACTTTCTTTTCCCAATTTGATAGGTGTGAGGGGAAGCGAATTTAGATATACGTCTTGATAGGACCTTCAGATTATTAGACCGTTGCCAGATGGACATTGCATTCGAAGCCCAGCATGAAATTCACCAACAATAGCATATATATAAACAGATTAAGATGAGATATACTTTATCTTATCATACGAGAAAGCATAACGTCAATGTGGATGTGGTAGCGTGGGTGGCAGGGTGGGTATGCAGCAATTGCCCAGCTTCCGCCTCAAGAGCTTCAGCCACAGCCCCACTACCCCGCCATTATCGGCGTTGTTTGCTCATAGCAACCGAGATCCAATTTCATCATCGCGGGGCATCCGCAGTCGTTCTATTTCCTTGCCAAAACTTGCGATCTCGACAAGCCCTTTCTTTAGCCATTGTATATGCGCACACCCACAAACGACATACCGGATATTATAAATCAGGTGCTCAGATAACTGAATCACAACCACATAAGAAGACCGGCGCAAGATGGGCGATTCCACAATCACTGAAGCATCGCTCAAGGCGGCGCTCACCGAGCGACTTAATGCGGTCCACGTCGAAGTCGCCGATATGTCCGGTACGTTGTCTCTTCCACTCCCAGATCCGGGACTTCTCTTCCTATCCGCGCTCCACACTTGTTAAGGTTTACAACCTTAACTATGTATCTATATTCCCGCAGCATGAAGACGTCGGTGTTGGTTACCTAAAACTTCACCTATCCAGAATATGTACTGCTCTACAGCTATACTACACAATCTCCCTCCTCCGACTCTACCATACTTGGCCCCTTAACTTGCCTATGGTAGCTCTTCTAACACGCACACTCACAGGCGGCTGCGGCCAATCCTTCACATCCCTAGTCGTCTCCCCCCAATTCGCCGGGCAGAACAGCCTGAAGCGACACCGAGCCGTCAACGCCGCTCTCAAGAACGAGATCGCGTCGATACACGCCTGGAGCGCCAAGTGCCAGACGCCGGAGGAGTGGGAGCGCGACAAGGCCAAGAACAATGGCGAGGACCACCCGCCGCTCGACGGCACCGTTGGGGGACATGTTCAGGGGGTTGATGCGTGATTGGTGTTTGTATTACTAAGGGACGAGATGGATGGATGGATAGGTGGATGCAAGACGGACGAGCCTTAGAATGGCGTGACGTGAATATCCTGGACAAATGAAGTAATTGCTCTTGTGGGGAGGAAAGAGGAGAGAGGAGCAGATACGGGAAGGGAATGCAGGATATGAAAGGTATACCAAGACTCGTGGACTTTGGTTCGATTGATCTGAATAGGGGCATAGAGCATTAGGCTACATTAAGGGGGAGACACAGGGCAGGGGTTTGTATTTGCCTCATGATTTCTCATCTACCAAATTAGGCCCTGCTCTCGTGGTCATTCAAGATACCGCTGCTTTTTAAAAAGGTCTTCCCTCACGGGCCTTCTTCACCTTAATAAATATCCCGTCACGATGCCGTGACACTATTCCCTTACAAAGTCCACTCTTTCATAGATCTAATAGGTCTTTCCCACGGTTCTCTATGGGACGATCACGAACCCAGGTATTTTGCGCTCCCGATGATTGAGGCTGCTGGTCTTGCTTCCCCTAGAATAGACCCAACAGATCATCATTGTTCGTACCCTTCTGCTCTGTGCTTCCGCTTGCACTTCCGTGACCTAGTTGCACCGATGCCGGCGGTGGCTGGCTCGAACCACTCAATTCCAACCCACCGAATCCGTTCATAATGTCATTTACACCACCACCGCTAGTAGCACCCCCTAAATTGCTTTGTGGCGCAGGAGCATCGAATAGACCCATCATATCCGCCATTCCACCAGATGGAGCACCGCCGGCTGGGCTTGCCACCCGGTCCGGTGTGGCTGATGCTGAGTTCTGCTCTTGCGACGCTGGCGCGGCTCCGTCGAAGTCGATATCCAAGAGGTTTTCGATGTTGCTCTGTGATGATTGTCCGTTCTGGGCAGCAGCGGCAACGGATGCGGCGATTGGATTCTCGGCAGCGTTCTGCCGTTGTTCCTGGATGGCTGCTCGTTGGATCTCGTCGGCGCCGAAGCGTCCCTTGCCGACGAAAGACTCTGGTGGCTTGTGATATACTGAGGCTAGTGTTGATAGCTCGCCGAGGAGTTGTTCTAGTAGAGCGGCTGGTAAGCTTGTCATTGTGGTCGAGATGGCGGGTTTTGGTGAGAGGATAATACTCTAGTGTATGTTAGCTTGGCAGCCAAGAAAAAATAAGGGGGACTCGGGGAATACGGACCTTGGCGATATCGAGATCCCCTGACAAGAGTCGCCAATAGACGTAGGCTCGGTCCCGAATATCTGGGTTATCGTTCTCCGCCGTTGCAGCTTGCAGGACCTTTTGCACCAATCCCTGATTATTGCTTGGCTTTTTCAGGAAGAGTTTGACTACGGCTGTAAGGATTTGTAGCTGTGTCTGTGTAAACTCTTCCATGAATCCTTCCACGAAGCTTGCTAGTATTTCATCAGCATTATTGATCTTTTCAGCATACTCGCCAACAATCCATATCAGCGAACCCCTCGCGTTGGGCTCATCCAACTCGTCAATGTGGTTACAGAGAGTCGGAATGACACCTTCGTAACCAGGGTATTTCCGGAGTATGTCTTTGATGACCACGATGACCTCTTGGACCACATAGTTGACCTTGGTAGCAATGAGGTCCAGGAGGGCATTGACGCACTTCTCGCTTGCACTTTCAATCTTGATCGCCACTTGTCCAATGGCCTTTACGGCTCTTCGAACAAAGTCCATATCCACTTCCAAGGCGTATTCCTTGAGTTCGGCGAGTAATTGTTCGTAATTCTTCTCGTTTGCTATTCTCACCATGATCTCGAGCTTTTGAAGTTTAACATATGGCGGGTCATTGTACTTGCAGAAGAACACCCTAAGTTCTTTACTGAGGATATCGGGCTTGGCTTGTAAAAGTAGATCAATATTCCTCAATGCAACGTACTGGACTTCGGGAGCCGACGCGACAAGGGTGACTACACATATCAGCAACGATCCTAGGGAGACAGAAGGATTATGGCGCACTAACCTAGAGGAGGTGCCATTTTCTTCAGATATTGTCGTACCAGATCCGCATTGATGAGCTTCATGTGAATGAACACCACCTTAACAGCAGCCAGTACCACACTGGGATTCACATGTTGAAACTGTGGCGCTACTCGTTCGCAAATATGCTCTGACTCCTTGACATCTTGAGGCGGGTAATCTGCTAGAGTCGAAAGGATTGTTACTCTACCCCATTCCGTGCACTCGTTAAGCGCCATTAGCAACTTCTTCAGGGTCGCCGGTGTTATTACCAATGCCCTCGTCTCTGGGGCCGTTTCGGATATTTCCGCCAACGCCTGCACAGAATTTGCGACCACCATGGGGTTGGGGTCTCCGATCATCTCCTGGAGCGTCTCTAGGAAGCCATTTTCTATGCACATCGTGGGATTGAGATCGAAGAGTTTCGCAACGCAGATAGCAGCCGTCTTCCGTACGTATGGCGACTCGTCTCGTAATGTTTTCCGCAACGGTTCCTCCATGTAGTCCACCATCTTATCGACTCGGATGCAACCCATCGTTCTAATAGCTAGGGCCCTTATCAAAGGGTTCGGGTCTTCCGAGTCTTGGACGAACGTGTTGACCGCCAGAATACACAAGTCGGGGTGCGATTTTGCATAGTTCCTATGTGTCCAATAAGCTTACTGTCGCAAGAGAGTCTGAGTGCCTCCTAAGGCTTCCCACAAGCTAGTTGGCTACTTACATCAGGTAGAGGTAGACGAGCTTTTTTTGGTCTAAATCGGCGGTCGCGATGTTCTTCAGCACATCCGGAAATAACTGTGATACGTCTTTGCCAAGTGTCATAGCCATGATGGTCTTCTGGATTGATTCCTTCCGCTCCCACGCATATTGAGATACCAGGCCAGCTCGCAACTCGAACGTCTCGCCCTTCCTAGGCACGGCGAACGCGCCGCGAATGCGACTGACCGCCGACATCTTGATGCTGTATCTCGGATTTTATGAAGTGTCGGCGAAGGTGAAACGGTGGAGGATGGGAGGCCCTTTGAGGGCTAATTTGAGTATTCCCGGCCCTTCGTTCGTACAATTTCTAGTGAAAACGTTTATTCGTATCGTACGTCGTGTCTCGTAAGGAGTAATAGAAAGATGGTGTTGTGTGATGACAGTTGAAAGAATACCACCGTTCGAATCAACCCCTGGCTGTTTCCCTGGAGGGTCTAGAAATCCAGCCCTTGTGTGGCTGAACATGACACCACCTTGAAGAATAACAAGCCACAATATATAAGCCACATCACATATTTATAGTGGGTCGACGTCCTTTGGCTTGGCCCAAGCTCCCTAAGCATCTTCACACTTACATGAAGCATTTGCCAAGTCGAATGAAGCTATGAAATACGGGCAGTCTCAAACACTGTTTACCTTGCAGCCATTAGAATCGCTGATATCTGTGTCATATGGTTAGTTAAAAATAAATATGCCTCATTCGAGGGGCTTAGGACAATAGCATCATACTTTTACTAACAATCTAGGCAAACTTTCCCAATCTCCGCCGACTCTTCATCGAGGCAAGGTCAGACGACGAGGAGAGAGAAGTGTCGCGCAGGGCTGTAAGTAGTATTACGATCTGGTGTAATTCAGCATATTAATCTTGAGGCTAGCTAACATTTCCTAGTTTTACAATGCCGTCCTGTTCATGGGCTCGGTCGCCGTCTTCAGTCTCGTAGCTCAAAAGATGAATGCTAGCAAATAGAACACCTATGGATGACAAAGACACCTCGGGCACATCATCATCCTGTTCATAGTACATTAAGACCGAACGGATCTTATCAAACCCCTGCAAAGTGTGCTTGACTGCCTAATCAGATTCGCTATCGCTTCCCAAGAACGCCAAATCAGCCATTCGTTTAGACACTCGGGGATTAGCCTTGACCTCATCTTCGTCCTCGTGATCATCTCCATCATTAGCATCCTCCTCGTCCTCAGATTGTTCTTTCATTGACTTTTTGGTAGCCTTGCTCCGAGAAGCACGGCCGCCGCCCCCACCGCTACCCCAGTTGCGATTCATCTCAGTGACCGCTTCTAAGTCAGCCATGAGCTCTCTCTTCTCCTTGATCTCCTTTGCCTTTGCTTCGGAAAAGCGACCCTCGATCCCAACGTCTCGAAGCATTCCCCTGAGATGTCTGATCTTAGCCTTGTTGTCGTCGCCGTACTTCTTTAACTCAATGCCCCATATCTTGCGAACTCCACACTTGACCAGCTGTGCTTGCAATTTCTTGATTTCTGTTTCGTCCGCAGATAATTCCTTCGCTTGCTTGGGCTTGGATGCTCCCTTCGGCTCTTTAGATTTGCGCTTCTTCGGAGGCGGCTCGTCTATCACGGAGGAAAGTTCTGAATCCGAGTCTTCCGCATTTGCCGCCTTACCGTCCTTGCTGTCCTCATACTTCGGCTTGGTGTCTTCACCGGACTCCTCAGCTTTAGGTGCGCTCTTCGCATTCGCCTCCGGGCTAGACTTGACTTTGGCATCATCATTGACATCTGACTCCGCATCATCCTTCTCATTAACTAAATCATCCTCATTGTCGGATTCTGCCTTGGCGTGCTTAACACTGCTCTTCTTGGTAGGTGCTGCTCGCTTGCGCTTTTTCATTGTCGGGGTCTTCTCTAAGTTGCTAGCTTCTTCCTCATCATCTTTAGCCTTCTTGGATTTGCGACGAGGTGTGGCTTTCTTTGCACTCTTCGCGCCTTTCGCCTTCTTCTTCGGCTCTTCCTCTGAATCCTCTAGGTCGCTTAATTCTGACTCTGTTTCTTCCTTCTTAGACTTGCGACGCGGTGCAGCCTTTTTAGGTTTGGTCTTCTTGGGTTCATCGTCTGATAAGCTGAGGTCGCTCAACTCAGAATCTGAGTCATCTTTCTTAGCGACTTTCTTCGTTGCCTTGTTTTGTGACTCGTTGACATCGCTTAGGTCATCCAGATCGCTGAGTTCTGATTCTGACTCCTCTTTCTTGGACTTGGTCTTCTTGGTCGGTACAACACGAGCTGCTTTCTTCTGGCGCTTCGGTGCAGGGGATGGCTCTTCGCTCGATTGACGTTTGACGCCGTTCTTCGATGCAGACTTGATTTTGGCTGCTGGAGATGACGGAGCAGCATCTTCTTCCTCGTCTTCTCCTTCAGCCAGCAATTGGTTCTAGACGTAAAATTGGTTAGTAAGGATGTGTTATAGCGATAGCTATAAAGTAGAATATAGGTACGTACGACAAACTCCTTGATTATCTTCTTACTACGTGCTTCCCACTCTGGAGTCTTGAAGAAGCCTTCCTCAAGGCCACTCTGCTCTTCAACATACTGGCGAACATTGTTCACAGTCACTTGGTCCCACCCGCGTTCGGCAACGACGTCGCGAACCCCGTCGCGGAGATCTTTCTCGAGAGCTTCAGCGGACGGCGCCATGGCATTGAAGACTTAAAAGGTCGCGATGTGTGCAAACTCAAATATACAAAAGTATTATTACAATAGACCGCGCGCCGGATGGTCGATTTGCAATTCTCGGGATAATCGCAGCCTCACGAAACCCAAAAGTGATTGTTGGCGCGTCGACGAAAGCAGGTCGCGTGGCAGGCGTAAGTGGAGAAATTGATCTGGGTTACTCGGACGAAGTTGATCATCCACGGCAGAAAGAAGCGGATTAGAGACAAGGATGCACCCCACATGCAGAGGAAGCAATTGACCAATCGGAATTGTTTTTGGCTCGGTAAATGGAGAAACTGTTTTAGTCTTGAAGCCAAGACTTACTAGTCTCCTTAATATATGCATTCTTATTTTTAACACCGCATACACGATTACGTAATATAGTAAGACGTTGTAACACTTAAAACTTAAAATGGAAATAATATTATATTTTTTAACTTTTATTTAAAAGAGGAAATTTTTAATTAAACTTATTTAAACTTTTAATTTTTTTAAAAAATATATATATATTTTATATATAGTTAAATTTTTTTTAATAAAAATAAAATACTTATTAAAATATTATAATATATTTTAATAATAAAAATAATTATTTTTATTTTATTAAATAATAAAAAAAAGAAATTAAATAATAAAATAAATTTATTATATATAATATTATATTATTTTAATATATACTTAGCTTTTTTTATTCTTTTTTTTATTTTTTTTTATATTTATTAATATTATTTTATAGCTTTTTTTTTAATATAAATTAATAAAATTATTTACTAATAAAATATTTATTAAATATTAAAATATATTAGCTTAATTTTAATTTTATTTTTTTTATTTTAATTATAATTATATTTTATTTTATAATTAACTTATATTAAATTATATAAGTAATTAAAAATTTAAATTTAAATATAATAAATTTTATAAATATATTAATAAAGTATTAAATATATAACGCTTATAATATATTTAATTTATTTATAAATTATAATTATTTAAAAAAAATAATAACTTTTAATCTTATATTTTTTAAAGTTATTATTTAAATTTTTTAATTTAAATAACTTTCATTATTAATTTTATATATAGTTTTTTAACTAATTTATATAAATATAACTTTTCTTTTATTTTAATTAATTTTTATTATATTTAAACTACTTTTTCTTTAAAAATAATAATATTATTTTTTTTATTTATAACTTAATTTCTTTTTCCTTAATAAAAGCTTTTTAATTAATAAGTATATATTTTATTAATTATAAACTATGTTTTTTTAATATAAAAGATTATTTTTAAAAATTAATTATCCTTTTAAAAGAATAATTTAACATAAATTAAATATAACTTTAATTAAACTAAATAATTAAAGTAAATAAGTTTAATATAATTAATTTTAATTTAAAAAGAATTAATAATTACTTTTAATAATATAAACTATTATTTTAAGTAAAATTATTTTCATTTTTATATATTAAATTATTTTAAAAATTAAAAAAAAATGGGTTAAATTTATAATATTTAGTTTAAGCTTTAAAATAAAATTATTACTATTATAAGTTATATAAATTAATTTATTATTTAATATACTTTCGATAAAATTAAAGCATATTTTAATGGATAAAAGTTTTTATAATATTATATTATTTAAGTATATTATTTTTAATTAAAAACACTTAATTTTAAAAACTTATTTAATAATATTTAAGATTAATTATAATATTTTAAATTTAAATAAATTAAATAATAATGTTTTTATTATAAGCTTATAAGTATTAAATAATTATTAATACTAGTTATATATAAAAAAATTAATATATTTTTATTTAAAAAAATAAATTAACCTAGTTTTACTTCGAAATAATAAATATTTACTATTATATTTTATAAAAAATCCCATGTAATAATAACTTTATTAAAAGTTATAAGTAATACGCTTAGAAAAATATTTATTACCTATTTAATTTAATTAAAAATTACCTATTTTACACAAAGTTTTTTAAAATACTTATATTTTAACTTTATAAAATTATTTAACTATAAGTTAAGGTTAATAATAACTATTATAATTAATTAATTAAACTATAAAAATAATAAAATAAAAATGAAATTAAAATTAATATAAATAAATAAAATAATTAATAAATTAAAAAATTTAATAATAAAATTAATAAGAAATGATTAAAAATTAAATAAAATAATGATATAATTAAAAAAGATTAAAGTATATTAAGTAAAAATAGAAAAAGTTAAAAATAATGAATTAATAAAAAAAAAGGAAAAATAAAAGTTAAATAAAAGTTAAAAATTAAAACCTTTTTTCTATAAAATTATTTACTACTTTTTAAAGGATATTCCTTTCAATTAATATAAAATAAATTACAATAATTATAATTAAATAAAGGTTATTAATAAGTTTAAAATAATTAAATATTTAAAATAAACCTTTAATATTAATAAGGAAATTTAAGTATTTACAAATAAAAATTTAAAGCTTTTTTAATAAATATTAATAAATAATTTAATTTAAAATTATCCTTTTCTAATATAATTTTACCTAAGTTATTAAAAATTAACCTTTTTTAATAATAAATTAATTCGTTTAAAAAATCTTAATAAAAAGGTTTAATATTTCATATATATACTTTTCTTAACTTACCACTTATTATTAAATTTATAATTATAATTAATATATTTAAAAAAACTTTAATAACTTTTTAAGGTTTTTTTCATATAAATGTAAGTTTAAATGCTTTTATATTATTATATAAATTAATTACCTTACTTTATTTTTAAAATTATTTAACTAATTAATTATTGTCTTATATATATTTTCATATTTAATTACCAATTTAATATATATATTATTAATTATTTAACTTTATTTTCTTTTTTCTTAATAAATATGCTTATATAAAATTTTTTAACTTTTCTTATTACTTATATAATTTTTATTTATGTTAAGATTTTTTTATTAAAATCTTTAAATCTTTATTAAAAAAAACTAAAGCAACTAATTTTATTTTTTACTTAAATATAATTTTTAATAATAATAATTTATATTTAAATATTTTTCATAAGTTTATTTTGAAAATAATATTTAAAATTACTTTAAATCATTTATTTAATCCTTTAAATCCTTATTTTAATGTTTATTTTCAAAGAAATTTTATTAGTTTTTATACTATTTTCTTAATTAATTCATAATTATAAAGAACTTTTATTAAGTTATAAATAATATTAATATCTTTAATATTAAAAAATCAATTAATAAGTTTTAAAATAAAATATTTTATATTATTATAATATACCTTTTATAATCATTTAAATATTAAAATTAAAATGTTTTATACTTTTATTATTATATATATTAATAATTTGCTTATTAAAAATTTTATGGTAAATTATTTAAAATAATCTTTTATTAAAAAAATATATTTTATTTCATTAATTATTATAAAAGAAATCAATTTAATTATATTTATTTCGATTAAATCTTATAAATTTATTATTACTATTTACTTTAATTTAACTATAATTAGGATTTATAATTTAATTTTAATATATATATAGTATTAATTATAATATTTTTAAATAAAACTTCATTTTATAAGCTATTAAAAAATACCTTTTAAATTATTTAAAATAATTGTTAAAGTATAATAGCTATATTTATTATAAGCTTATTTTAATATTAAAGGAATTTCCTTTTTAAAAAAACATTTTACAAGTTAATTATCTTGTTTTAATTATATAAAATAACCCAAAATAATTTTATATTATATAACATTTTATTTAAAATTCCTCTTTTCATTTTTACTTAAATATAAAGTTAATTTTAACTTAAGTAAAAGGTATTTTACTAAAAATATATAATATTTATTTTAATTATAATTTTTAACTAATTAATTAATTAATCTTCCTATATAATTAATTATTATTAAAAATAAATAAATTCATTTTATTAATTAATTAACTTATAGCTTAATTTTAATAATTTAAGCTAAGTAAAAAACAAAATATAACAGCTTTTCTTTATTAACTTATTTAATTAAATTTATAATAAGTTTTATTAATTAAAATAATTTATTAGTAATTTTTATAATCTTAATATTATTAGATTTATATTAAATTATAAAGTTATACTTTCCTAATTACTTAAGCTAAGTTATCACATATCCTTTAACTTTAAAATTAATATTAAATATATTTAATAAGTTTAAATAATTAATATAAATTATAATAAAAAATAATAATTTAATAATTAACTATTTATATTTTATTAAATATTTAATAATAACTAATATTTTTTATTTATTAATAACATATTTGATTTTACTATTAAATAATTTAAATAAAATAAATATAATTATTCTTATTAAATTTATTAATTTATTAATAATTACTATTTCGACTTTATATTTATTAAGTTAAAATAACATATCTCCCATTCTTATATTAAAAATATTAATTATAAAATAAAATTACTTTTTTATATTTAAATTATAAATTATTTAATATTAAATATGTTAATATATAATAATAAATATATCCTTTTATACTAACTTTTACTTAAAAGGTTTAAAGATTATTTTTTTTTAAACTAACAATTTTCCTTTAAAAATTATTTTAAGTATAAATTCCAAATATAATTATTTAATTATATAAACTAAATCCACCTTTCTTAAAATATAATACTTTAAATATAAAATTAAATATAAAATTTTTTTAAATTTTTTAACATTATATAAATAATTAATAAGTTTAACTTATTTTATAAATCATTTTTAATATTTAATTAATAATTATATTTAACTATTTAATAATTTGAATTTAAAAAAAGTAATTAAATTTATAAATAATAAGGTTTTCTTTAAAGATAAATTAATTTATATAAAATCTACTTTAAGAAAATAATAATAATAAAAAAAGATAAAAAAATCATTAAATAATTTAATTAAGGCATTATAATTATTAATAAAAAAATCAAATAAAATACCTTAATTTAAATGATATTTAATAAATTTTAAAAGAAATAATTTAAAATTTCCATCTATTAAAAGCCATTTTCCAAAACTTATATCTTTTAATACATAATAAAAATAAAAGGCTTTAATCATTTCTTAAGGCATTTTAATATTAAACTATTAACTATTAAATATAATAAATGCTATTTTAAATTAATTTTCTTTTTATATAAATATAACCTAATATTTATAAGTTATATTTCCTTAATAAAAAACTTTATAAAATCCTTATATAATTATATAAAATAATTTATTTTAATTATATATAAGCCATTAAGGTTTAAATATAATTAAATTCACAAGTTAATAATTCATTACCACTCATTTATCTTTACTTTTTTTCAATAAAAATTATAAATATATACCCCATTTAAATATACTTAAATAAATTAACTTACTAATTTTTAATTAAAGGAATATTTATCAAATAAAGCTTTTATTATTTAAAATATATTAAAATTATTAAAAACAAAAAGGTATTATTATTTTATTAATAATAATTATATATTTAATTAAATTAATAAATTTTAAATTAAATAAAGTAATAATAAAATAATCTTTTTAAATATAAATTAATCTTATAACCATTAATTATTATTTTAAAATAAAAGTTTTATTACTAAGTTTAATTTTAAATGTTTTAAATTATATAATAATAACTTAATTTAATTTATCACTTAATAATTTTTAAATAAATTAATAATTAACTTTAAGTTTTCCTTTTAATAATTAACTTAATAATTTTATTATAATTTAACTTATTATAATTTAAAGTTAATTTTTTAATTTACTTTTATATATAAACATTAAAATATATAATAATATATATCTTTTTACTTTATTATTAATCTAATCCAAATTATTTTAAAAAAACTTATTTAATATAATTATATTTAAAATTAAATTTATATCATTTTAATTATATAAAACTAATATTATTTCTCCTATATTATTATAAATACCTATATAAATTAAATAAATTAACCATAAGATTTGTTTTTATTAATTAAAATAAATACTTATAAAATTTAAATTATTATAATTATAAAAAACATAAAGGATAAAAGGCCTAACTATAATATTTTTAATAAAAATTATAAGTATTTTTAAATAATTTTTATTAATTTATTTTAATATAATTAATTAAATTTTTATTCCTTAAACTAATATATTTAATAATAAAGCCTAAACTAATATATTAGCTAAATTTATATCTTAATAATCTAATTTACCCTATAAAACTTTAAATAATTAATTAATAATTTATAAATTAATTTCTAATAAACTATATTTAATTAAAACTAAAATAATAAATATTAAAATAATTTATTACTATATTTATTTTTCCTATTTAAAATAAAAAGGATATAATATAATAATAATAAATATTATTTTTAAAATAATTAATACTATAAAACAAAATCTTATATATTTTTAATTAATAATATTAAATAATTTAAAACTAAATAATAACAACTATTAAATTTAACCTTAATTTAAACTTATTATACATTTTTTAAACTAACTTATTAAGCTTAAACTTATATTAATACAAACTTAATAATATCCACTATTTTATTAAATAAATCTTATTTATTTAATTTTATATTTTTATTATTTAAAACTTTATATTTTAATTTAAAATTTAAATAATCCTTTATCTTATTTTCTATATATATATAATATTAATAAATATCCTTTTATATTTTCTTCTTAATATAAATTAATCTATATATAAATATTAATTATATTTTTAAAATATATAAAATCTTATTACTTTTCCTTAATATAAAATATTTAGTTTTAAAATTAATTTTAGCTTAATTTTATTATAACTAACCTTTATTAAATAACAATTTATATGATTTATCCATTCCTATTATATATGCCTTAATAATTAATAAAATTCCACTTATAATAAAAAAAAATATAATATAATAATAAATAGGGATTATTAAATTATTAACCATTTTTAATTTATATTTTTCCCTTAAAAAAACCAATTTTAACTTAAGTTTTTTTATACAACTAAGGCTAATTAATTCTTATAATAAACCTAAATTAACTATACATTTATAAACTTAAATTTTATTAATATTACCATTAATATAACTTAAAAATATCTTTTTATTATTTAAATAAGTTTAATTATAAAATTTCATTTTTATTAAAATAATTTTAATTTATATTATAATTAAATAAGGTTTATATTTACCTTATTTATTTATTTTTTATCACTAATAATTTTAGCTTTTATTTAAATAAAATCCTAAGTTATTTTATTAATTATACTTATATTATTAAACTTTTATTTAAAAATTATTCTTATATAATATTTAAAAATAATATAAATTGTAATAACTTTTTAATATTAATATATTTATTTATATGATCTTTATATATTTAAATTAAATAAATATTATTTTTATTTTTTTAAATAAATCTTATATTTTTTTTATATTTTTATTATATCTTTGCTTTAACTTTATAAAGTTTTTATATTAATTTTTTTTTAATAAATAATTTTAAGCTTTTAAAATCTTTAAAATAAATATGCTTAAGGGATAATAATAATTTTAATTATTTCTTAATATTATAATTAAATTAAATTATAAGATATATTAGTTTATATACTTTTTACTTAGCTTATATTAAAATTTTTAATATTTTATTATTAAAAACTCCTTTTATATTTTTATCGTATATTTTTAATAAAACTTTTAATACTTTTTACTTTTTAACTATTATATTTAATAGTTTAATTAATTTTTAATTAATAATTACTTTAAAATAACTTAACTTATAATTATTATTATTAAACTTTATAATTATTTTACTTATACTTTTTTATATAACTTAACTAATATATACTTTTATAACTTATTTATTATTATTTTCTAATTTTTTAAATAGTAAATTAAACTTAAAATTAATTAAAAAAGGTTTACCTCTTTTTATATTTTTTATAATCCTTATATATTTAACTTTTAATTATAATTATTTATTATATTATTTAATTACATATCCCTTATAACTATAATTATAATATATAAATAAATATTTTTAAAGATATTAATAATTTAAATTAGTTTTAAATAAATTAACTTTTAAAATATAACTTATTTTTTTAATTATATATCCTTTACTAAGCTTAGTAAATATAACTTATAAAAATAGGTTTTATTAAGTTAAACCTATTAAAGGTTTATTATATCTACTTTAATTTTACCTTATTTATTTAATATAATTAGTTTAATCTTAATAATTAAAAGAATTTATCCTTACCTTAAAGTAAGTAAATAATAAAATATAATAAATAAAAATACTTAAAATATTTTTAGCTTTAACTTATTTTCTTATTAATTAAAAAGCTAAGCCAATTTTTCTTAATATTTTACCCTTAATTATAAATTATTTAAATATTAAAATACCTTTAATTTATTTTATAAACTTTTTTTCTTTTTTAAATTAAGCTATATATTAAATAATATATTTCTTTATATTATAAAAATTATACTTATTATTAAATTATCCTAATTTATTTAATTTATCTATCTTATATAAATAATTTAAAATATATTTTTAAATTTAATAATTTTTTAAGTATTTTTTAATAATTATCCTAACTAAAGGTTTTTTATACTAAAACTTAATTTAAAAATTACTATAAGAAAGAATAAGGTAATTAATAAGGTAATTAATAAATAATTAATAAAAAACTAATAAATAATTAATAAGCTTATTTAATTTAGTGATTAGTTAAATCTTTTTGTTTGTAATTGTATTAATTATTAATTAGGTATATTTATATAATAGCTTATTTCTTAAATCCTTACGAAAATATTTTTTAAATTTATTTAAGTATTTAATATAATTAGTATTAATTTATCCTTTTTTTATATGGATTAATTTTATTGTATTTAAAGCTAAATTATTTATTATAAATAATTTTTATAAATATTATAAATGTTAAAATGTATTATTAAATTTGTTAGTAATATTATAGGAAGTAAAATATTAATTAGTTTATCTTTTATAGTGGTAATAATATTTAAGTAATTAATTGTCTTTTATATTATATTATAGCTATATAATAGATATATTTTTTTTAATTTATTTTTAGGATTAAAATTTAAGTATTATTTTTTTAAGAAAATTTAATATTAGTGTTTTATATTATTATATAGGTTATTATAAATATTAATAATAATATTAATAATATATTTTACCTTATTATATTTAAAGTATTTTTTATGTTTTTTTAATTATGTTATAATCTTATATATATAATCTTTTCGAAAATATATTATTAAAGTAATTATATTATAATAAATATAATATAATTAGTTATAGTTTGTTAAGAGTTAATTGTTATTTAATGTTAATATTAAGTTAAGCATTATAATGGCAAAAATTTATTTCAAATCTTTAATTTAAAAGAATTAGTTTAATAATAATTTTTAAATAGTAATAAAAAAAATAATAATATTTAATTTTTTATTAAAATATTATTTAGGACTTAAGGTTAGCCTTAGGTTTATTCTTTTTTGAATAATTAAAGATATGGCTTTGATTGTTATATTAAATAATTCTTTATTTATTTATTATTATATTAAAATTAATGTTTTTTTAAATGGCGTGGGCAATTTTTTATTTATTTATTATTATATTAAGATTAATATTTTTTTAAATATTATAAATAGCCTTACTTAGATTTAGTTTTATTTTAATTTATTAATTATTATTTTATTAAAAGGCCTTATAATTGGTTTTATAATTATCCTTAAGGGTATTCTTTTAAGAATTTTCTTAAATATCTTTATAAATATTTTATATTAGTTAGAAATCTTATTAGGTAATTTTAAGGTGGTTAATCTTAAAGTGGTTAAGTTAATTAATTTAAAATTAATATAAGTTTAGCCTTATTTAATTAATTATTTATTTTATTTATAAGAAATGATTAAAAATATCTTTTATTAGAAATTAATGTAGTTTTGAAAAGGAAATTTAATGTTATGTTAAAAGTAAATAAGATAAAGTGGTATTTATATTATTAAAAGATGTGGTTTAATATAAAATTAAAGAATGATAATGTTTGTATAAAGTATTATAATAAAAATGATAAAAAGTGTTAAAAGGAGTTTTTTTTTTATTCTATAAGTAATAAGCTTAATTTTAATAATGTTTATAATAATTTATTATTATTAAAACCTTTTAAAAAGTTTATTATTATTAAAGTTTATATTAGTGTTAATGTTTTTATAATATGTTTATTACTTAAAGGATTATTTACTTAATTAGTATTAATTTTAAATATTTAAGTTAAGGGATAATAATATAAATATTATAACTATATTATTTATTTCTTATAAAATATTGGTAAAGTATATATTAAGTTGCCTTTTTTATTTAAGGATTTAAATATAATAATACTTTGTTTTTTTAAGTTGTAATAAATAAAAGAGATAAATTATTAGTTTTGTTATAAATTTTATATTAGAAAATAAGCGATAAAGGTATGGCTAAAGTATTTAATATAAAATTATACTAAGTATTAAAATTTTAAATGAAATAATAATAACTTATTTTAATTGTTCAAAAATACCTTTATATTTAATAATTTAAATATTTATAAAATTAAAAATTTTAGTAATATACCTATTAATATTAGTTTTAGTTAAAATAAATAAGAAAAAAATAGAAAAAACTATAATAAAGCTACCATTCCTAACCTACTTATTAATTAATTAAAACTTACATAATTATAAAATTATTTTAACACTAACACTAATACTTTTATGTTAAAAAAGCATATACCTTTATATTATTATAATTTATAAAAGGCTTATTAGCTTTATATGTTATTAATAAAGTAAATTTTTCTTAATAAGTTTAATTAAAGCTATGCTTTACTATTTTTAATATATTTAATTTTATTTCCTTAAGATAAAACTAATTTTATTAAGTTATATTAATAAGCTATTATTTATTAAAGCTATTTTAAATATATAATAAAATAATAAAACAAGCATTTTATTTATTATTATAGCTTTTATTATATTATTTTAAATATACTTATAAGGTAATAAGCTAAGGCATATAATAAGTATTTTATTAAAAAGTAAAGTTTGCCCCTTATAAAAAAAAGCTTAAAGTAACGTTAAAAGATTTTAATAAATTAAAGGCGTAAGCCTTATTTAATAATATTTTACATTATACTAATATCTTTAAAAATATATGTCTTTTTTAATACCATTAATGTAAAAAGTTAAAGGCGTTTATTTATTATTTAAATACCTTATTTATTTTTTTTACTTTAAGCCTAGTAAATTTTTATTAAAAAAGTTTATATTAACATATATTAAAGTTTAATTAATGGAAAATATTAAAGGAATTAGCTTGGATAATTTTATCTTAAAGGCTATTAAAGTAAAATCTTTATATTATAAGCTAATATTTTTACTTTATATTTAAGCTATTTCGCGATATTATTTTATATAAAAAATATAGCCTAAATAATTACTAAAACCATTATAAGTAATAAAATTATAATAACCTTTATAATTATAAATTAATATAGTTATAAAATTACTTTATACTTAACATAAAGATTAAAAAAAGTTATACTAAGTTTGTTAGGCTATAAAAATATTATATTTTCGTTGTTAACTTTAAGTTAGAAATAATTAGTTATAAAAGTAGTAAAAACCCTTTAAATATTAACCTGTTAAAAATAAAGGTTATTTAAAAGTAACTAAATAATATAATTAATTATTACTAATATTATTAATATTTATTAAAATATTATTTAAGGATAAATAAAAAAAAGTTAGCTAAGGCTTAAAAAAAAGGTAAGGTTATTCTTAATCCTAAATATTACTTTTATTTCCTACATAAGTTTCTTATACTAACTATAATAATAAAAAAAAAATAGGTTATAATTTATATTTAAAATAAAAAGGAATAATATATAATTAAACCAATTTAATTATATAATATTATTATGCTAACTTATAAATATTAATATCTTATTATATACTTATATTAAAGTTATTATTAATTATATTATAAAATATTATAATAAAGGTAAAACTTTATTAATAACTTATATAAATATTATATAAAGCATACTTCTTTATATCTTTAATTAAAACCTTATACTTTCTTTTATATTTAAATTAATAAATAAATTAATTAGTAAGAAAGATTATTTTATATAAGAGATTTATTATTTTTTATTAAGCCTTTCTTTATAAGAAAATAGCTATATAATTTAAAGTATAAATTATTACCTTTTTAATTAATATTCTTAATTAATTTATATTATATATAATAGAAAGTTAAAGAAATTAAATACATTATATAAAAAGTACCTTTTTAAGTTAATATATATAAAGTATATATTTTATTTTTAATTCTTAAAAATATAAAACTTTATATCCTATAATTTAAATTATTAAAGCTATTAGTAATCCTTTATATATACTTATATATTATTATACTTCCTTTAGTATAAATTAATTTATAAAAATTTGTAATATTTAAAATTTTATTAGGTAAAATTTATATTAAATTATCCCTATTATAATTATAATTAACTTTTATTAATTAACAAGGAGTAATTTTATATTTATAAAGTTGTTTTTAAGTGTTATTTAAAAGTATATAAATATTTAAATGATTATTATAATATAATAAATAATAAGGGATTTAAATAAAAGGAAAATAAATTCAAATATTAAAATTAATTTATAAATAATAATAATTTAAAAAATTAATATAAAATTATATATTTAATATTTAAAATATATATTTAATATAAATCTATTATCTTTTTAAATTATTATAATATTAATATTAATTATAATTAAATTATATATATTAATTATTATATATATAAGTTATTTAAGATTAATAATTATTAAAGGTAGTTATAAGAGAATAATTTAGGTAATTATAATGTTATAAAGATAATATTAAAGTTATAAAATATATTAAATTAAGAATAATAATTAATATATAATATAATTATTAATTATTATAAAATAGGTATTAAAAATAATAAAATATTATAGCCTTTTTATATTTAAATTAATGGTAATAAGGGTATTAAGAAGTTATATATAGTGAAAATGTTCTTTATGTATTTTTAAACTATTAAGTTAAAGTATAAATTTCTTATTATTAAATTAACTTTAATTGGGGTTATTAATAATTAAATAAATAGGTAAATATTATATTTATTATTTTATTTTTAAATTAATAATAATTATAAGTTATTAGTAAAAATCTTTATAATGTTAAGTAGTTTATAGTATTAATTTAAAGGTATTTATTATCTTATAATTAATGAGAAGAATATATTAAATTTAAAGTTGTTAAATTGGGTTAATAAGTGTTTAAAGGAGATTTTTCCTAATTATAATAATGAATTTTTTAAAGGTATAAATATTATTTTTATTAATGATTTTTTTAGCTTTTTTTAATATTAAATAAATTATTATATATAATTGTTATTAATGTTATTTTAAAGGAAAATAAGATTATTAGTTAAAATATATATTAGTTTTTCTAATATTTAATATTTTTAATTATTATTTAATAGTAGGTAAGTAATAAGTAAGCTTGTTTTTATTAAGCCTTTTTCAAATTGTAAATGTTAAAGATTTTAGTGTTATTATAAAAGCTATTTATATTTAAATGTGTAATAAAACTTTTAAAAGAAAAGGTTAATAGCTTTTATAATATAGTATATATTTATTTAATAAAGGCTTAAGTAAATTAGTTTAATTAAAAGTATATAGAAAATTTTAATTATATAGTTATTTAAGTTAAATCTATAAATAAAAGTAATAATATAATAAGGATAAAGTTTTAATAAGTTAGAAATTTTTTAAAGTTTTTCCTTATTTATATTAGTTATAAGGTTATATTAATGTATAATATTTAAGGTAATATAAGCTTTATAAATGATGTTTAAAGGATTATATATAATATAGCTTAAATTAAAAGTTTAAATATTTATAAAATTTTTTTTTAAATTATTATAGTTATTTAGGATAGTTATATTAGGTTTTTATTTATTTTTTCTTTTAATAAGGAGTTAAAAATGTTTGTAATAAGTTTGTAATCTTAGTTAAATATATATATTAGGAGTTTTTAATTAGTAAAAATATGTGTTAAAAGTAGTAGTTTTTATTAATTATAAGCTATATAATTATAATATATAAGTTTTAAGGTATAATATTTAATAAGGTTATATATAATATTTTAAAAGTAAAGTTTATATTTGGCTTATTTTATATTATTATTTCTTAAGTATTTAATTTAAGTGGTTTATTATTTAATATATCTTTTAATTATATTTAAATTTATTAAAAGTTTTCTTTATAATTTATATAAATAAAGATAGTAAATTAGAAAAGTTGTAAACTTTAAACCTTATATAAATTATTATATATATTTTTAGATTTGAATTATTTAAAGAATAATATAAATATAAATATATATAATTAATTATAAATTTAAAAATTAATATTAAATAATTATATAATAATTTTTAATATTTATTTAATTGGTTTTATATTTAAGTTTTTTTATGTTTAAGGTATAATTTTATATAATTAAATAGGTAAATATAATGTTAATTATAATATTTATTATATATTTTAAACTTATTTTTTTATTTAAAAATATTTTAGCTTTTTTAATATAATATAAGTATATAGTTTAAGAAGTTATTTTTAATAATTATATAGCCTTTTATATTATATTATTTAGGTATAATGTTATTATATAAATATATGTCTTTTATTAGGATTTTTTATCCTAGTTATTTTTATAAATATAAGTTATTATTAAAGTTTTTTACGTTAAATAATAGCGGTATATATTATAATTTGGCTTATTATGTTAGTTATATATTAGTAGAAAATGTTTAAGCTAAAAAGAAATTGGTTAGATTTTTTTTCTTATTACTTTTTAATGTTAATTTTATTAATTATTATATTTTATAATTAGTTAATAATATTTTATTTATAAATGATTATTACTTTTATAATTTTATTTATAGTTTAAATGGTAAGTATTTTATAGTTACTTTTTTTATATTATTTTTTTAATTATATTTTATAAAATTATATTTTATTATTTTAAATTTTATTTATTAATAGTTTTTATATAATAATTTATTAAAATTATAATATAATATTTATATTATTAAAGTATTTTAATTAAAAGCTTAAAGCTTATATATTTTAAATTAATTTATAATAATATTATAAAATAAGTATTATCGTTTAATAAAGGTTATAATTAATATAGAAAAAGTTTATATTATTTTTTTAATTAAAAAACCTTAGTTTAATATAAATAATATAAATTAATATATTTAAATATAAAATAATTCTTATAAAATTAATAATTTTAGTAATATTTTCCTCCTTTATACTAATATATATAAGATATTTAATAGTAAAATATTTATTATATTTCTTAAGTTATATAATGATTAATATATATTAGTTATCCCAACCGGAGGTTTTTTACGCTAGAACTCGTTCTGGAAATTATGGTGCGAAATTGATAAGGTAATTGATAAGAAACTGATAAGTAATTGATAAGCTTTTCTCGCGCGATGATTGGACGATAATTAGATAAGATATGCTTTTAATCTCCCTTTAACTTTAACCTTTAATAACTTTATGAATATTAATCCGATAAGGATATAATTTGTACTAATAAAAAGGTCGCTTAATTCTCTATTTAATGGTATAGGATGCACGTTAATAGGATATATATAGCCCGAGATATTTAAGGTTGAATATAAAAGGTTTTTTGGGAAGGTATTAGCCACTGGAGCCACTAGAGCCACTGGAGCTTTGAGCCACTAAAGCCACTGAAGCTTTAAGCTATTAGAGCCACTGGAGCCACTGGAGCTTTAAGCTATTAAAGCTTAACAACTTTAATATATATAAAATTTAATAACTCTACTAATCCTTTACTTAAAAATTTAAGAAAAATATACGTAAATAAAGATTTAAATTTTAATTCGAATGATATAAAGTGCATGTGATTAAACCCTTTTATAAAAGAGTTATTAAAGATTAAAAATAAGGTTTTAAAATTAAAAGGTATATAATTATAATTATATACAAATTCTATCACGTAATCGTAATGGCGTAGTGGTAATAATTGTAGAATTAAATATTTAAGCTTAGGTTCGAATCCTACGTAAAGTAAAAATTTAAAAAAAATTGAAAATTAAATAATAAAGTAAATAAATAAATATTTAAGTAAATAAGTAAATAAGTAAATAAGTAAATAAGTAAATAAGTAAATAAGTAAATAAGTAAATAAGTAAATAAGTAAATAAGTAAATAAGTAA